>WSXT02174123.1:0-22272 GCA_011762715.2 Neuroterus valhalla | reverse complement strand
GGTATTTCCAAAAAAAAATTCATGAAAAAACATTTTTTTAGCCCCTAACCCCTTCCCCCTCCCCCCTTAATTTCAGAAAAGTCAACAATATCACAAGAAAGGACCTATACCCAATCACACTCATGACAGAAATACTGGACTCAAAACTTAACGTTTTTTGATACTCAGACGACAAAGTGATCGTATCTTGAAATTTCGAAAGAACATTTGAAATACCTCAACATTGTGCAGGACAATAGTATATTGTGTCATCACAGAAAACATGTGTTTCACCCGACGAGGCCGATGTTTCCGTCGTATGACACACAATCTTGTATTCAAAGTCGTCGGTTTCGTGCATTTTCTTACGGCAAACATAACCCTTACGTTTAAGAATGATAGCGGGTGTGTGTGTGTGTGTGTGGATCGCGGCACATTGATACTGCGACGTTTAGGTAGTTTGCGCACTATGTACCATACCAAAAACAATAACTCCCTATATGTGATATGACAGTGAAAATTGAGAGGAAAGCTCATCATTTGACATGCGCGAGTTGTCGATTTCAGCGTATTTCGGTCCGGCGGCTCACAAAAAATCCTCCACAGAATCGTGCAGTTTCCGCTCCGAGTTACCGACGGGAATGCGCAAAAATCGTCCGATATTGAATAAAATTAATTACCAAAATTTAACAATCAGCCTAGATAAATGCGAGTTTGGCTGCTAGGAAATGGGGTGCCTTGGTTCTAAAGTTAACGGAAAAGGACTCCAAGTAGACAAGGAGGAAATTCAATGAATTTTAGAATCCCCTTAACCAAAAAACAAAACAATTATAGCGCATCATAGGGATAGCAAGTTTGTACAGGAAATTCATTCCACACTTCCCTGAATAGGATGAGGCCTTCGAAAGAATCGAAGACCTATTAACATCTACACAAATTTTGACACGCCCAGAGTTTACTCAACCCTTTCACTTCAAAAATGACGCGAGTCATACGGGGTTAGGAACTGTACTTACTTGAACTATAGATGGTGCGAACTATGTCATAGCGTACTTAAGCAGAGGCCTGAACGGTGCCCCCGGTACTCGGACTGAGAAATAGAGTTCCAGCCGTGATTTGGGCCATAAGTAATTTAAGATCATACTTAAGAGGGGTACAGCTTCAAAGTAATTACAGAACACTTAGCGCTGAAATGACTGCATGTGCTAAGAATCCCTACTGGTTGATTAGCTAGATTGGCATTCGAACTACTTGAGTATGATTGCGAAGGCATATATCAAAAAGGTGGTACCCAAAAGACTTAAGTCTGGTGGGAGAGTCGCAACGAACATTGAAGGCTCAGAGAAAACTTACCCAAGAATATCCGAATATTACTGCCTGTCAGGGGTATATTCGGGCGTGATCAATGACGTCAAAAACTTTCAGACTCGTCAAAGAGTAAAACCGAGTATTCAAAGTAAAATAGGATTAATGGGTAAGAGAATTGTCGAAGAGCCTTGGACCGTGGTAGCAGCTGATATCATAACAGAATCACGATAGAGTCGAAATTTCATGAGCGTATCATTCCACGTTAGGTAACCCTGCAAATCCTCCCCGCCGATAATGGGATCAAATTTGTACATAAAACATTACAAAATTAACGGAGGAGATGTGCAACAGATCTGTTCCGTATAGAGCGTAACTCGGCACGGCCCTGCACAAAAGTCTTGGCGGGTTGTGTCCGAGATGAGGCGGAACCACCCGAGGGATTCAGAGCTCCCAAGCATAAGCCTTCGGCCCCTCAGTCTTGTCTCGTCTGCCCAACCGTAAAGCGGAAATTTGAAAGTGCTTCAGATCTCCTTCTCTCGTCTTCGAAGTCACCTCACTGCTCCCTGGAGCAAGCTCAGAACATCACCTTGTCAGCCTTTTTCAAATCAAAAACAACTTTCTGTCCTGTGAGCTTGCCGTAGCTAGGCGAACGTCGCCTTCGAATGTAAGTGTAAATAAATAGCCTTTTATTTCAAACATACTTTCTATATTGTTTTTAACCCGATTCTCAGGGTCCAAATCCTATTTCCTTTCTCAGCATTACCTTCGTTATGATATATACATCGGCCATCCCCAAAACTGAGCCAGGCCGTATCTAGGAACTTTATATCTTTGGTTCCGTCCATCACCTCCTCTCTCTCACTCCACGGCGTATGTTGATACGCTCATCCTCTTGTCGATTGGGGTGTAGGGGTTTG
This sequence comes from Neuroterus valhalla, assembly GCA_011762715.2. Classification (NCBI taxonomy): domain Eukaryota; kingdom Metazoa; phylum Arthropoda; class Insecta; order Hymenoptera; family Cynipidae; genus Neuroterus; species Neuroterus valhalla. The sequence continues at coordinate 20,068 of WSXT02174123.1, read as the reverse complement.
AGATTTAGCTTCTTGAAGTCACATGTGATTAGCCTGTAGTATTGATATTTCTCGAATTGATTTGTTTCCGTGGCACGACTATCCAATAAAAAAGCTGCGAAGACTTGGATTTTAGGCTTATTTTCCTCTTTTAGGACAAAAGTCCATGTACGCGAAGTTTAAAGGCTAAAACTAATCTAGACAACGAAATATTAAGTAAATTATGAATATTTCCAATTTAGAATTCTTCTCAGGTTTCAGACCCCGTAGCCCACGGTTACGCTCTAAATACAAGATATTAAATCTTCGGAATAATAATATTCTCACTATTGGTGCCTAAACAGAGGCCCGAAGTTCGCAAAAAGAAAAAACTTATTTTGAACGATAAAATGCCCCGAAAGGCTACACACACTATGCCGCACAAAACGAAGGAATAGGAGGATGGAGCAGAAAATAAAACTAGGCATTAGGTGGAAAATCATATAAACATACATATATCGAACAACTCGTATATGATGATTCGAGCCTGGAAGTGGAAGGGGCTATGAGTCCTCCAGTACAAACAGATAATCAAATGGGGCGGTCCTTAAACTACGGCTTACCAAGAATCAAGGAAATCGTGTGCAGCCGGATTGAAAGACAAAACGAAGTGTTCCTTCTGGAAGAAATCGATGAGAGCCTGCTACGAGAAGGAAATGGAACTAGACAACAGGATTCAGAGAGCCATTGGGATAATAGATATGAAGATTTTACACAGCATTGAAAGAATACAACAAGATCCGAAAGCTATGAGGATATACAAGGGACAATCTAAACGAAGGAAAGAGGAGCTATCCCGCTTGTATTCTGAGCGTGACATATACACAAACGACGTCATTAGAAACTCACAGAAATAGAAAAAAAAACTCTCAAAACTCTAGAAGCGCAATTTGAAAGGAAGGAGCTGAGCTTAAGAACTCGCAATTAAACGTTCAGGGCTTCATAAACCTAATAATATCTTGAGAACAACTCAAATTGTTCCGAGTTCATTAGTCTGGTTTTAGAGGAGGAATTTCAAACTTTATCATTGGGCAATCGAAGATGTCCTCGCCCCTCTCAAAGATTGGCCACCTCATCTACATATGCTTACACGAAAGAATATTTATAAATAAAAATACTTACAAATAGTACAGAATAAAACTTAAACATTTTCGCAGCGTATTCGATAAGCTGAGTAAGTGCAGTGTAGTACTATTAGAGATGGTCAGTTGGTTGTGGGGGCCAAGGCATGAACTTTGTATCTACTTGTACTTGTATTAATTACGTTAAAGTTCCCAGACCTAGAGAGCCCTCTAAGGAACAAGAGAACACCTGTTTATTAGAGCATATGCATTTACAGGCCTTGATCGATAGCGTGTGTAAATAATTTAAAAATAAATTGATGAACTAAATAAAGGTCCGTTTCGCTAGCACATCTACAAAGGAATTCCAGTATTCCGTTTATGTCTGAAGTTTGGGCTATTTTTGGCCTCTCCGAAATTGCAAAAATCAATTTTCCAAAAACCACCCCCCAATATAAAATATGCACTGTACCGAAATTTTAGCATATCAGAATTATGGGCCATTTTTGGGCTTTTTTGGCACCAATGTCGATATTTGTGCTCTTTTATTTTTCTCATAAAACTGACATCGCTAGAGCAAATTTGACAAATTTGAGAAATAAAACCCACTAGAAGTATAGACCAATTTTGGGCTCTCTGAAACTGCAAAAATCAAGTTTCCCAAAACCACCCCTTAGACAAAAAACCACCCCCAATATTAAATATGCGCTATACCCAAATTTTAGCATATCAGAATTATGGACTATTTTTTAGCTTTTTTTGCACCAATGCCGATTTCCAAGCTCTAATTTTCATCAAAAAACCTACATCACTAGAGCAAATTTGAAAAATTCGAGAAATAAAACCCACCAGAATTTGAGGCTCTTTTGGGCTCTCTGAAACCGTAAAAATCAATTTTCCAAAAACCACCCCTTTGACAACAAAACCACCCCAATATAAAATATGCACTGTACCCAAATTTCAGCATATCAGAATTATGGGCCATTTTTGGGTTTTTTTTGGCACCAATGCCGATATTTGGACTCTTTTATTTTTCTCATAAAACTGACATCACTAGAGCAAATTTGACAAATTGAAGGAATAAAATCCACTAGAATTTTAGACTAATTTTGGTCTCACTGAAACTGCAAAAATCAATTTTCCAAAAACTACCCCCAATATAAAATATGCTTTGTACCCAAATTTTAGCATGTCAGAATTATGGGCCATTTTTGTGCTTTTTTGGCACCAATGCCGATATTTGGGCTCTTTTATTTTTCTCATAAAACTGACATCACTAGAGCAAATTTGACAAATTTGAGAAATAAAACCCACTAGAATTATAGACTAATTTTGGGCTTTCTGAAACTGCAAAAATCAATTTTTCAAAAACCACCCCGAATATAAAATATGCTTTGTACCCAAATTTTAGCATATCAGAATTACGGGCTAATTTCGGGCTTTTTTTGCACCAATGCCGATTTTCGAGCTCTAATTTTTCTCATAAAACCGACATCAATAGAGCGAATTTGACAAATTTGAGAAATAAAACGCACTAGAATTTTAGGCTAATTTTGGGCTCTCTGCTGCAAAATTCAATTTTCCAAAAACCACCCATTTGAGAAAAAAACCACTCCCAAGATAAAATAGGCACTGTACCCAAACTTTAGCATATCACGATTGAACCGCTGGCGATCAAAAGGGGATACGCTCGAAACGCCGTCGTTTAAGTTGGCCCCTGCGTTATGTTTTTTTCAGTTCAATTTTTAATTTTTTAACAACATATTCCAATAGGGAATTTTATTGTGCATATTTTTAGTCCTGTGAATAGAAGTGATACTTTTATTAGTTTTCAAAATATTCGAGAAAATGTTACCTATTTTTTTCTGCAATCGCAAAATACGAATTTTTTGTGTTCCACTCACCATAAGTTCAACATTAATAGGAATTTTAAAATAAAAATTTCAGGAAATATGCACCATCATATAATAGTATATTGTGCATCAAGTGGGATTGCCGTCTTCCACATGTTGCACATACACTATTGTCCAATCACTCGCGAGAGAAATAAGGGTTAGGAGATCGTCGAGAGTTTAGTGAACATAACCAATTTTTGTGAATAAATCTTAATATCACAGAATCAATTTTAAATATAAATTATAATATGTATCTATAATAATAATATTTTCCTATATCACAAATATATTACTTTACAACATTTATGATAAGTACAATAGAAGTCGACAAGGACGGACCCATCAAAATTCTGGGGGGGGGGGGGCAAAATCAGTGAAAAAAGTACGCTTTATGCACATCTTTACCGCGCTGAACTGGTATGCAGAGTGTCAAGCATTGTCACCACTGTAGGGATCTACTGCATGGACTGCCCTCACCACTTCAACCACGCTAGTCACATTTCTCTCACTTACTTCGACCACTAGTGGGAAAAGTACTCACTCCGACCACTGTGACGTCATGAACCGAGAAATCAACAACTTCGTCCACTCGAGACGAGCCTCCGAAGTCGCATTTCTATCGCGGGTGTTGGACAAAAAAAATAATGGTATTTATAGAATTTCAATTAGTTGCCACTAAAAATTTATAACGATTTTTATTCTTCTCATGCCGTAAATAAGATATTGAAATTTTAAAACGCTTCGGGAGTTGAACGAATTGTCAGAAAATTAAAATAAAGGTTAGCTAAACTTTTTTTAGGTTTCAAAAAAGTTTTTTGGAAAATATCAGCCGATTATGTTCTCTGGTTTTAGAGTCACAATTTATTTAAGATCTCAGCGCTGTCCCGTACACGTGCTAGCTCGTCCTGCAATATCAACGTCTCTGTAACAGCGGACGATTGGAAGGTAAAGTCGGACACCAAAATAATAATGAAAACATTATAATTCACATTTGTTTATTATTTTTAGAAACAAATTATGAAAATTAAAACTTATACGATATTTACATAATACCTGTGATTCCAAAATAGAAGATTTTTTGTAGGATTTTGAAAAAGGTTCCAAGGGCAAAATCCGCAAACTGGAAAATTTTCAAATTAGTAGAGCTTTCGTTTTACATTTTTTCCCCGACGGAAAAGTAGACATTTATGATAATTATCACGACTAGTTTTTTGTTTACATCTAATCTTAAATTAAAAGATCTCCAAAGAAGTTAACCACCTCGAATTGGAATGAAATCGGATAAAATAAAAGATTTGAGAAGTCTTTTTCATTTTTCAACCACTCCTGGAGGAGAATTCTCTGAAAATAATTTTTCGCAATCCAAACAAAATAATTCTGCCGAAGACAACACTGAAGGTAGTGATGAAAATGACTATATTCTTCGTAAAGAAATCGTACAAGTTATTATATAAATATTATATAAGTTTTAATTTTCATAATTTGTTTTTAAAAATAATAAACAAATGTAAATTATAATGTTTTCATTAATTATTGTGGTGTCCGACTTCACCGTCCAATCGACCGCTGTTACAGAGACGTTGATATTGCAGGACGAGCTAGCACGCGTACGGGACAGCGCTGAGATCTTAAATCAATTGTGACTCTAAAACTAGAGAACATAATCGGCTGATATTTTCCAAAAAACTTTTTTGAAACCTAAAAAGAGTTTAGCCGACCTTTAATTTTATTTTTATGAAAATTCGTTCGACTCCCGAAGCGTTTGAAACTTTCAATATCTAATTTACGGCATGAGAAGAATAAAAATCGTTATAAATTTTTAGTGACAACTAATTGAAATCCTATGAAGACCGTTATTTGCGCAATAAAATTTCCCATTGGAATATGTTGTTAAAGAATTAAAAATTGAACTGAAAAAAAAACATAACGCAGAGGCCATCTTAAACGACGGCGTTTCGAGCGTATCCCCTTTCAATCGCCAGCGGTTCAATTATGGGTTATTTTTGGGCTTTTTCTTGGCACCAATGCCGATTTTTGGGCTCCTTTATTTTTCTCAAAAAACCGATATTACCGTCAATGTTATGACGCCAGCACCTTTATTAGAGCACATTTGACGAATTGAGGAAATAAGATGCATCAGAATTCAGGTCTATCTTAGGCTCTTCAAAAGTAAAAACAGAGATATGCGTACTCGAGTACATTGTGTACTCGGCACATGGAAAATTACAGAGTACATGTACTCGAGTACGATCCGAGTACCCAAGTACATGTACTCGAGTATTCAGATCTTTTCGAGTACTCGAGTACATGGAGTCAAGTACTCAGAGAGGGCCAAGTACACGAGTACACGACTCGAGTATAGGTACTTGAGGGGAGAGAGCTGAGTCCTCGAGCACAAGTCAAGCAAGTCAATTAGCATATTTAGCATCAACGATTCGGTTAGAACAATCTTCATAAATCTTACAAAAAATATGTGCTTTTCAAAATTCTTGAGTTCGTTGAACAAGAAATTAAAACTATTTTTTCAAAATTAATTTGTTCAAACAGTTTATATTCTTCGACAAGGTACATGTGCTTTACATGGTTTTGTTTCTCTGACACAGGGACTTTTAGGTCTCGTAAGTTTTGTTTTGGTCGATACTCTCCTCAGTGATAGACACCTACTAGAGGTTTTTCTGAGTAAAATCAAGAAGGCGCAATTTTGGACCATTTTCGAGAAAAATGCATTTGACGAATTGCGAGCGGATGGTCATTGGGCAAGCGTAAACGTATTTGCAAGAACCTGGTAGCTCACCTGGTAAAGCGTTGGGCTGACAGTCGCAAGGTTGCACGCTCGATTCTCGCTGCCTGCACTTTTTTTCAATGCAAAACTATTTATTCATTTCCTAATAATTAATAAGAAAATTATAAATTTTAATGATTGTTCAATCTTTTTTTTACTGAAAACTCCGTTTTAACTCTCTATTATCTCTCGTTTGGAAAGTTGCGTAATTTCTCTTAAATTATTTATTATTTAATTATTCGTAGTATTTATATTTTCAATTCGAATTAGGAAATAAGTGATTCATTAGAAAATTGAAATTGTCAATGTGAATAATGTTGTCAATGTAGGTAATTAAATGTTTAAAAGATAATTGACTATTATTCCTGTGTTTTCCTTTCTTTTATTTTATATAGAACATTTTCATTTCGTATTTAACATTGCAATTTTTAAAAAAGAAAATAACAACTTTTCAAACGAGAAATAATAGAGAGTTGATACAGAGTTTCCATTGAAAAAAATGATTAAACAATCATTATAAATTAAAATTCCATAAATGATTATTAAGAAATGAATGAATAAACAGTTTTGCATTTTGAAAAAAAGCACAGGTGGTGAGAATCGAGCGTTCAACCTTGCGCTCACCAGCCAAGCGCTCTACCAGCTGAGCCAGCAACCGTGGGAATAGTTGTTACACCAGGGACATAACCATCCACACGAAATTCTTTTAATGCATTTTTCTCAAAAATGGCTGAAAATTGCGCATTATTGATTTTTCTCAGAAAACCTCTAATGGACGCCTATCACTGAGGAGATTATTGACCAAAAAAAAAAATTAGGTGACCTGAGGTCCCCTTGCTAGAAACACAATTTCGCGATAATTTGTTTAAACAGATGAATTTCGCAAAAATAATGAAAAATTATTATTTAGTGACACAAAACTATGTGAAGCACAAATACATGTAAAAGTAAAAGTACTTGGCTCTTCCTAAGTACTCAGTACATGTACTCAAGTACTCCACTTCTTCTGAGTACCTCAAGCACCTGTACTCCAGTAGTGTACTCGTGTACTCGGCCCTCTCTGAGTACTTGAGTCCATGTAGTCGAGTACTCGGAAAGATCTGAGTACTCGAGTACATGTACTTTGTACTCAGGTACTCATGAGCCGTACTTCCGCACATCTCTGAGTACAAGAAAGATCTTCCAAAATATAGATAATTTTTTTTTTTTTCACTATTCAAATTGAACAAAACGCACAAAATTTGTTTACTGAAAACGAACTACACAAACTAAAACCTATACTCATCCACAAAGTAGATATTCAACCAAAAAATGAAAGTCAGAACTTTACACTTCTTCCAGATTCTCATCAAGCTAGAACCTGCACAAAACCAAAACATAATTTTTTGGAAACCAGAATTTTTCTCTGTTTCCATGCTTTCTTGGGGTTTTTTTCGGCCCTACATTTCCGGTTCCTTGGCTCAAGCACTTTTTTTTTAAAATAAAATTTTGTGTGCAGATGCTAGATTGAATCAAGCGGTCAGCGAATTGAGGGCAGATTCTGAAGTGCTTCCATAGGTGAGATCGGTAGCGTCCGAGCACAAGACAGATTTCTGCTTGACCGGTCGTTTTCTGTTACTTGAAACCAGCAATTTTCATTCTCCACAGACCCGTTCCTTATTCCCCTGTTTAAGAGCTACTAAGTCTTTCATAGGGATATTCGTACATGTCACAATATCTCAAAAGGCATCAGGAAAAGTCATCGCGCTTGATAAACCAGAATGTTGAAGGTCAAAAAAAGTGAGTAGAATATTAAAAGTCAAAAAAAGTGAGTGAGAAAGGAACTATAGATGATTTACGCGTGTGCATTTTCTTTTTCATGCCTTTCTGAGAAGCACCACTTTCGGCACACTTCACAAGAACGAAAAAGAGAACTTTTTGTGCACGTGTTATACAAGAATAAATTACAAAGAAGGTGTACATGGTCTGCCAGAGATATATCAAAACAAAAAAAAATGGTCTTCTTTACTTACTATAACAAAGTAGTTACATCGATCACCCTGACAACATTCGGAACATTTCCAATCCTGGTACCAAATGTGTGAACAGTCGTCCATGTTATTAAGTCTCGTCCTCTCGCATTCTCTTTTTGTTGAGCATCTTTTGGAAACATAAAACTGCTTTTTTGCACCTTGAGACCAATAGGGTGTACCTGCAAGGAGTTCGCTTTGTAAGTGTATCGAAAAAAGGAGCGAGGGAAGGTTTGAGTCTTATGACGAAGTATCCTTGCCTTCCGAACGGCACTGCCAGATGCAGTTTTAATGCAGTTTGTTTCACGCTACATCTGCCGTAAGTTCCCCTTATAGTGATCTAGATATCTCCTTAGAGTGTCCATTTAAATTTTTAAAAGGCTATGCTGTCCGAATAAACCTACAACCTGTGAAGTGTTTTCAAAGGATGCCAATAGAGTATACTATAGTGTAAGTGAAAAAGCTTGTACTCTATGTTCATTTTATACTCAAAAAAAAATATATCGCTATCTAATCGCGATGCTTCTTATGAAAGGAATTGTGTATATTCCATTCAAAGAATCCATTATCTGATAATCTATAGAACTAAAAATTTTAAAAAATCTGAGTTAAAACCATGCGAGCATTATTTTATTCATTATTATACCATTAGGCTTCCGTGAAAGAAGTAAAAGATGTATGCCAGGATAGGGATGTTTGGGGAACAATTGTATATAAGAAAAGAAGAATGAACCTGAAACAAACGATTTTGGATACTAATTGGCCCGCGTAAAGGTATCACTCAAGGGATTATTTTAATGGTTTTGGAAAACTCTTTGCACGGGGTGTTTGCTAGAGAAATCAGGAAGCAAACCGTGTCGGAGAGATGTTGCACGGGACGAGTGGGTCGTTTGAATACAAAAACAGGCTAGATTCACTTTTGCTGTGCATTTTTTTTAACAGGTCCTACCTCTTATGTTATTGAAGTAAACTCGCGTATATTCATTCTGCTTGACAATACAACTGAAGCCTCTGTTCACTACAAATCCCGCGTCTCAAGCGAAGGTTTTTGATTAAAAAATAGGGATCAAAAATGACATCAGTTATTTTTCTGTTCGCAATAAACACGCAATGAATTTCAAGACTCATCTAATACATATCCCTGCTAACTTCTACTACACATCCCTTGCTTAAATAACTATGACAATTTCACGTTCGAATCTTTCCATATAAATCCTCTTTTTTCTAGTACTACAGCGAGGCTGGAACCAAACGATTTACGCTTACCCCGAAAGGGATTTGGCCTAATGGTATATAAATAAAATATTTAAATAATTCACTAAGCAATATCTTCGCACGAGCCAATCAGTATCAAAAATCGTTCGTTCCAGGCTTTTCTCTTTTTCTTATATACAATTTTTCTCCATACATCCCTATCCTGGCATACATCTCTTGCTTCTTTTACATCTATGCATCTTTTCATACAATCTCTTGTATTTCTACGGCTCTTTATACTTCTCCTCTTTAGGGTCTCATTTACACATTCTATCGCTTCCTTCTTTAATCTGTTTCAGGGAAAGCTATCATTTACCTATCGAATGTCTACAACTAAACTCGTCTGTCGATAATCGACTGCGCTCATGAGTTTTGGTTTCCTGCAGTTTGCCTCTCCTCTGACCAAATGTTCAAGCGAATAAGAGCGTTTTGAATTAAAAATCCGGCTGCAGACGGCAGGGGTTTCAGAGATTAGAAATCCCACAGGATTGAGTACGTCAGGCATTGCTTGGAGGCTTATTATGAGAGTTGGGGTTATTGGGGATTTCGGGAAGGGATTTGAGTTAAAGGGTTCAATGCCTATCAATTTCCTGTGGGAGGGGGGAATATAGATATGTAAAAACCCGAAAAGGGTATACATGGAGTGAAAAATCTTATCTAATCTAATCTAGTTCTCCTACTCGCTCTGAATCCCGCCTGAGCCTCCGGCAATATGCCTTTCCCCTCTCTCTAATATCTATATTACTCCGTCTGTATTAATACGTAACATCAAAATCAGGTGATTAGGAAAAGGAAATTTAAGAAACGGGCTTTCAAATAAAAACTATAACTCTCTCAACCTATCCGAGTAGCTTTCAGAATGCGTGGGTAGTTTGAAGGCGGTTATTCGATAGGGTCATCGTATAGAGATAGGATATTTTGTGAATGAAAATCCACGAACAGAGCATCAAGATGAAAATTGGAATTTTCAGAAAATTTCTGTAAGTGCGTGGGTGGATAAAAGGAAGTGGTCCGATAAGGGTATTGGGCGGGCACTTTTTATGGTACTGATCCAAATCAACTACAAGTACCTTGTGAAAGAATAAATATTAGAATTTTTCAGATCTTCTCTGGTAACTTTCAGAGTGCGTGGATGAATCGAAGGCAGTTATCGGATGGGGATATCCAGTTGAAACATTCTTTTTATTGTTTGGGATATCGAGTACAAGTATATCTTTTTGTACCATGAAGCCATGATCCCTTGCGGGGTAAGCGTAACTCGTAAAGTAATAGTTGGTTGATTTGGATACACTGAAAGACACCAGTCTCCCGTCAAAATACCAACAGCACGCGGTATTTACAAACGGTTACCCATCCAAGTACTAACCGCACCCAGCGCTGCTTAACTTCAGTGATAGGACGGGAGCTAGGTTTTCAAGCATGGCATGGCCGCTGGCATTTATTTATGCAAAATGAACCACGAATATTATTTACCTTTTTTTTGCATTTAACTGTATTCGGATTTATTTCTTAAGAAGTAACATTACAATAAATATCTACTTATTATTGTTATTATTATTATTATTCGTGGATTCTATTAGTACTGAAATTTGAGCGTTTTCATCGAATTTTTTCTCTGAACTGTGAAGAGGATCATAGACTTCGTTACAAACGAGTCAGCACTCATCTTCCATATAAACCCGACTGGCCTCCCGGCTCGGGGCATTCACACGTTGTATCTTTGACCGAACACTCTGTTCAAATAGAATCATTTATCTTCCAAGTTTCCAAAACCATTCATTTCTTTCCTTGGAATTCTTTGCTATTTTTTAAAAACTACCCAAGCATAAATTTTGGATCACATAATTGGCGGTCCTGCCAAGATAATCAGAATCCGCATCGTTGGGACCCTACGGTGGAACTCCGAGGAAACCAGACATCCAGAACCATTTGCGAACATCAACTTCATCAGACCCTTGTCGCTGACAAACCAAAAAGGATCTGGAAAACACTACGATCTTTCAAGGAATTAAACTTGGTGGTTTTTCTGCAAGATCCGTTGGACGATCAGGAGCAGTCAACAAACGTCCTATCGGGAAGATTTGTGAGGAAAATGAATTCATAACACTACAATTTCTTTGGTGGAGTACGAAATTTTATTGAAAAACCTCATAATACGAAGAGATTGTCGTACAGCCAAGAAAATAAAGATAAAAAATGGAATAAATACAGTGTCTATCGAATATTTCCTCAGTGGAGCCCCAATATTAAATGCAAATATTGGAAACTGAATAATATACATTGTTGAATTGAGAAAATCGAGAAGTAATTTGGCTAAAAGTTCATATGTCAAAGTAAATAAGAATATGTATAAATTGAAAAACGTGAAAAGCGTAAATGTTTAGTGAATATCGAGAAGCGAAAAAAATCGAAAGTGATAGATCAACAAATACGAGCAATAGTGACACGGATTCCCCTTGTAATTCTTCCGAGGCAAGTGTGCATTTTTACGAGGTGACCGAGAACAATAATTCTTTTCCTAACAAACAAGTGAAACTCGCGCAGCTAAAAATTTTCAACAATATGAAAAAATTTGTTTCGCTCGTTAACATGAGTGCCACTCAGGGCGGAGTAAAAGCACAATTTTTCGAAATTGAAGAGGCATTACGGGTTGCTCAAGAAAAATTAGAACGTGTTTACTTACTCCCACCTGACACAGAAAACCAGCCGACAACAGCCCTCGCGACCCTATACCTTCTAACTCACGACAACATGAAATCGCAATTGAATCGTGAACATGATCAGATGTGCCAACGGCTAAGTGAAAAGGCAGAAGATTTCATTAGGCGGTATCAAGACATGGACCGGGGAATTCAAAAAGCAATAGATTGTAGCCCAGCGAAATTTGAAGATTTTGAACGCCGAAAAGAGGAAAACGAACGTGACATGGAATTTATTGACTGTCAAAGAGTTGAAATTCAGTATATGGTTGCGAATAGACAACCAACACGACTGAATGACGCCCAACAAATTGCAATTGAGGTTGAGAAAAATTATTTGGATAAATAACGCGAGCGTCACCGACAAACTTTGCAATTCAACCAAAAGCGAAAAATGGCGCGAAAAACTAGATTTGTCGCTCAACCTCGACAACCCATCTTCAAAAATGCGGAAAGGGAAATACCCGGTACACAGCAAAATTCAAGTGTCCTATGCAAGTTCTGCAGAAAGACTGGACACACTGAAGAAAAATGCTTTTCCAAGCAAAATCAGGCTCGACGTGACAATTTTCAACAGCGAGTAGTTGGAAACAAAGACCCTCCGAGGCGAGCATACCCGATGGAGGAAGTAGGTCAAGATCAGGATCAAGAGAAAGAAGACATTTACCAACCTAAATCCACCTACGAGGAGGAGGAATTGGAGGACATCCTCTTGTACGAATCCAACTCACAAGGGGAAGGCCTGAAGTATGAAACTCGAATCGAGATCGCATTAGAACCATTAAATAGATAATCGAATTTCATCAGATACGTATCGCGGCTTTTTTGGAAGTGAAGCCCGAGTTTGGAGATTTAATTATTTGAAAATCGCAGTTCCCGTTGCTATTGCCCAAGTATCACTCATATACTTTTGATGTCACCAACCCACAGTGGTCTAGTGGTAACGCCATGTGTATACTCCATGTCCCGGAGTGAGGGGGTTCAACTACTGACGATGGCTTTTTTTTATTTTTTTCGTTATATTCAATGCTAAATCCGACATAGTTGAAAATTGTAATTTTGGTAAGAACTGCGTCATCTTAAAAGTAGCACCACATTCGAAATTTCATGATGAAGGCTGAAAAAAATCTATCATGGGCAAGTGTAAAAAACTCTTTTGATATTATACCATACACATAAAATGTGCTGCACATGTTTTTTTTACAGCAATTGTGAAGTTGTTGTTTGTTTTCATAAAATGTGCTCGTTGCGAGAAGAGGCTTTGTTACAAACGTTTCGATGACAATTATCATTCAAAAGTATGCACTTCATAATTATTGTACGGCAAAAAACATGTGCAGCATATATTATGTATATGGTATAATATTGAAAGAGTTTTTTTCACACTTGCCCATGATTGATTTTCTTCAGCCTTCATCATGAAATTTTGAATGTGGTGCCGCTTTTAATATGATGCAGTTCTCATCAAAATAACAATTTTTAACTATGTCGGATTTAGCATTGAATATTACGAAAAAAAAGCCATCGTCAGTAGTTGAACACCCACACTCCGGGACATGGCCACTAGGCCACTGTGGATTGATGACATCAAATGTATATGAGTTATACTTGGGCATTAGCAACGGGAACTGCGATTTTCAAATTTTTATATCTTCAAACTCGAGCTTCACTTACAAAAAAGCTGCGAAACGTATATAATGAAATTCGATTATCTATTTAATGGTTCTAATGCGATCTCGATTCTAGTTTCATACTTCAGGCCTTCCCCTTATCAGAGGCTATCAATGTGGAATAGGACTATTGGTAGACTCAAGAAGTCCTGAGTCTTCTTTCAAAACAGGATTCCTTATAAAATGCGAATGCCAACCAGAAAAAATCCCTGAAGAAAAACGGAAGAGTTCAGAGATTGTCAATGGAATACATAAGATGTTTGGTACGTGCACATTATCGTCAGGTAAGAATAGACACCGATTCCATGTGGTGCGCGATAACTTTCCTGTAGACTGCGACGGAATTCTCGGTAGAGATTGACTCACTGCAAACCGAGCAAAGATTAATTCATCAACAATACGCTTCACCTACCTCACATTTCTTTCCTACTTGAAGGAGATTATAATCCTGTCGCGTTGCATGTAAGACCTCGTGTACACATGTAAACTCAGAACTCCCAAGAGGAGATTATATAATTGGTGGAAAAGGCGTATTACCAGGAATATATGGAAGCAACGGGATAACAGAAGTGCTGACAATTAATGCGGTAGGAGAACTTCAGGAACTCGATATTCGAAAAAGGAATTTAAACATAGAAAAACTCTAGGATCTCAACTTTAAAGGCAAATTGGCAAATCCTGCGAATAAGGATGAACTAATATCACGGATACTGAAGAATTAAATTAATCGAGAAGATAGAAAAAAACATTTTTCCAACTGGTATAATGCGGAAGGTACTATTCCTATCTTTTCAGTTTCCCGAAATAAAGCTAACGATGAACGAATTGAAGAATTCTTATCAAAAAGCTCCCTTTCTCATTTATCCAATGAATTACAAGAAAATATGAGAAATCTGCTTATCGAATTTAATCACATATTTTATCTGCCAGATGATCCGATTCCAGTAGTTTCAGACGTCGAACATCATATCAAGTTGAAAACGGAGAAACCTATCAGTGTACCTCTGTACAAACACCCAATTTTAGTTCAGCCAGAAATAGATAGTAAAATTTCAGAATTTTTAGAAAAAGGTCGAATTTATCCTTCTTTTTCTCCTTATCAGGCGAATGCCTGGCTGGTAAAGAAAAACTTGGATAATAGCAAAAAACAAAAATGGCGTTTGGTTATGGATTTTCGTAAATTAAATGAGTGTACCGAACAAGATAATTACACGCTACCATCAATCGAGGAAATTTTATGCATGTTAGGATCTGCAAAGGTAATGAGTTGCTTTGATATGACCAATGGTTTTTACCAAGTAGCCGTGGCCAAGGAAGACATCGAAAAAACTGCCTTTTCCACACACAAAGGTAATCGTGAATGGGTACGCATGCCCATGGGATTGATAAATGCTCCCCTCTACATATCAAAGAATGGTCACCTTAAATTACAGGAGTTAATAGGAGACATTTGTTTCATCTATCTTGACGATCTGTTGTCATCGGCAGATTCGTAGAGGAACATCTCAAAAATCTTGGAAAGGTGTTCGGAAGATTGCGCGAAACCAAACTTGTTCTACAACCTGACAAGTGTAAATATTTAGAAAAAGAACTCGAATATTTGGGCCATTCAGTTGGACCAGAAGGTGTTAAACCACTCCAAAAGAACGTCGGAAAAGTATTGAATTTTCCAAAGCCCAAGAACGTTAAAGAAATCGAGCGATTCATGGGACTAGCCTCATATTATCGAAAGTTCATGAAGAATTTCGCGAAAATTGCTCATCCATTGCATAACCTCAAAGGCCAAGATGTTCAATTTGTATGGGACAAAAGATGTGAAAATCCTTTAATACACTAGAAACCCTTTTAACTTCGTACCCTCTGTTAAAACACCCCGACCTGAAAAACCATTTATACTCTGTACTGACGCTTCACATGAAGAATTGGAAGTGGTCGTCAGCCAGCTAGATGAACATGTAAAAGAACACTCTGTCAGCTAAGCGAGTAGGAGCCTTAACCCCGCTAAAAAAACTATTCGACAACCTTAACAGAGTTACTAGCTATTGTTCGGGGTATAAAACAATATAGACACCTTTTATATGGACCAAAGTTCAAAATTTTTACCGACCACGCAGAAATTGACGGATTACCATCTGGAAGTAATCTATAAACCTGGGAAGAAGAATGACAACGCCGATGCATTAAGTCGCGCTTTTCCCATCAAGAAGAAGCAAGAGGTTACGATTGGACCAACCGACCCAAAATACGAAGAGTTGCAGGAGTTGCTCAGACTACCCAGCACTTTGGATAAGCTGAAACAAATTAACAAGCTCTTTAAAACTAAAGAAGGAACGTCAGCATCTCCAGAAGAAATCAACATAGAAGAAGTAATTAATGCAAAAGACTTATCACCAGAAGTATTAAACTCGAAAATAATCTTATCAGAAATGCCAGATGTGGAGATGAAGAAAAGAATCGCGAAAAATAATAACTACATTACGGATGATCGGCTGCAGACGGTAGGGGTTTCAAAGATTAAAAATCGCACAGGATTGAATACGTCAGGCATTGTTTGGAGGTTTATTATGAGAGTTAGGGTTATTGGAGATTTCGGGAAGGGAATTGAGTTGAAGGGTTCAATGTTTGACGATCTCCTGAATATAGATAGGTAAAAACCCGAAAAGGGTATACATGGAGTGATAAATCTAATCTAATCTAATCTAATCTACATTACGGATGATTTGGAACGGTTGAAACGGATTAGTAAACTTAACAATCCTGTATTAGCCGAAAACGAGGAGACTTTCCAAAACCGTCTTTACGATTACAAAGTTCCTCCTAATTACTTTATCAGAACAACTAAACCTGATCTGCAGATAAACGGTGCGATTTATCGAAACTTCGATGACCTGATACCATTAGCTAAGGTAATTTGGAACGACGAGAGAACCGAAAACCCTCGAGTAATCGAAATAACTCACTGGACTTCTGAGGAAGATTACAACCTTGCGTGTTAATATATTTATCGAACATTATGTTTCCTAGATTTAGATCAGCTTTACCTAATAGGAGAAATGTATCCTAAACTCGTTAGGAAGCCTCAAGCACAGCAAAACATCATTGCAAGAAACCACGAAAACGGTCACTGGGCATGTGACGAAACTCTGCATCAAATACAGCAGAATTATTTATGGCCAAATATGCAAACACAAATACAACAATACATAGAAAATTGTCCTGTTTGCGCAACAAAGCATAACAAACGAAGAATTCTAGCAGACGCAGTCATAATAGAAGCAGCGAAATCCCCGTTCGAGATTATGAACGCGGATAAGTTGACATACGAAGGAAACAATTATTTAATTCTCGAGGATAGTTTGACAAAATACATCTGGGTAATGCCACTTGAATCAGAAGACGTTTTTAACACTTCATACCAATTTCTTCATTTGAATCCAACACCTCAAAAATTTATTGCAGATAACGAATCCGTTTTTTGAAGTAAAAAGATAACAGAGCCTTTTAATAAACTTGGTATCCAGCAAGTTAAAATCTCAGCGGATATCCCCAGAGTAATGGAATTTCTGAACGAGTAATCCGCACGATAAAAGAGCTAGCGAACACCGTGGACGATTCAGACTCTATGACAAGACTATTGACAGCTGTCAAAAATTATAATCAAAGTCCACACACAACAACTACTTGTATCCCAGAAGAATTGTCGTTTTCTATAACAAGACATGAAGAAGAAAGCCCAGAAGAAATCCACAGGCGAAGAAAGGAGAAGAATAATGCAAAATTACAAGATGCTAGAGAAAAAATCAATTAAGCTAAGGAAGTTATTCAACGGAAAGTTCAAAAGACAGGGCGAGAAGAAAGATACGAGATTGACGATTTGGTTCTCATTCAAAAAATATCGGGAAAAAAGTCTTATGGTCAGAACCAGTAGCTATTAGGAAAATAAACAATGACACAAAAACCATAACTAATTTAGAAAGGGGCCAAGAACACCTGCGACATTTTAAACAAGTCAAGAAATATAAAGTTTCTGAGTAAACTCATTTATTGCAGATTCTTGTAGCAGAAAGCACCTATAATGTTGAATCAATAGATGTCTCAATCATCGAAGAAGAAGCCTACCAAGCGAGGATATATCATGAAACATGGGACTCGATCTACTTCATCAGTCTCACGGAAATCAGAGCAGACGTGTACCAGCTCATGGATTTTACTCGTAAAATGCAAAGAATATGTGAGACACATAAAAGCTGCAATATGAAAAAGGAAATTCATACAGTAAAAGAACGAATAAGCAAAATTTTCCAGGGACATCAGAATATAGAAAATATTTCAAGAAATAGAAAAAAACGAGGACTCTTCAATTTCATCGGAAGTGCAACCAAGTACTTATTTGGTACAATGAGTGCAGATGATGCAAAGCACATCAGTCGTGACATCGAGTAAGTTTACAACAAGAGCAGCGGCATAGTAATTCTAATAAAGAATGAGACTAGCTTGTTATAAACTACTATTACAAGAATTGAGGAAATAGAACATCAGCCAATGGCAGACCTAACTAAACTTGAGAACTCTGCCACTCAGTTAACGGACTCTATGAACGCACTTACAATTAATAATCAAATTTTAAACTCACTCTTCTCAATCGGATCGCTGCTAGGGGAGACAGAAAATATGGTGAGAACAGTCGAGAGAACAATAGCTGAAGCAAAAAATGTGGTTTTAACACCAGAAATTGTTTCTCCTTCTGACTTTATGAAATCTTTGAAAACTATAAACAATAACATACCGTCTCAATGAAAACAATTATTTTTTGTGCATACGTATGAGCACCATTGACATAGCTCTTGTTAACAATAAATTGATATACAAAGTGCATACACCTATGCCTGAATTGACGGAATACACGGTACTTCGTTACACCGTATTACCATTCTATATGTCCTTTAACTACTACATCTATAACGGAGTCCAGGATAAGCCCATTGCTCTATCCAAGGATAGACTTACGTACACCATCATCAATGAAGGAAAACCCTACGTACGAAAATTCTTCACAATTAACAGCAATTTTATTTACAGCTCCCAAAATGGATATCAGTGGTATCTTTTACCATTGAACTATATTAAACTCACAATCAATTGTCCACAGGAGAACGAAGTCACGGAAACTATTTCCCGATCTTCAATCCTCACGCTTGAGGATCACTGTAAAGCCGCTTCTCCTGCCGATGCTTTTATAGCAGCCACGCACTACTCCAAAGAGAAACCCGTAGTCCAGCAAGAAATTGTATTAAACTTTTCCGATTTAGAACTTAGAATATTATCTAATGAAATTTCTCTACCTGTATTTCCCAGTAACCACATTCATCTCCAGCAATTAAAGTTGTCAGCGCATAACCTCGAAAAGGCACAACAAGATTATGAATCTTTCTTGACCACAAGGCCACTCATGGTGGACCTTCGGAACTACTTGCCTTGAGCTATTAGGCTATACCAGCTTAGCCTTTCTAATATTAGGTTTATTATGGAGATGCGGACTAAAAAAGTTGACAAGAACGGTACTATATACCACACCATGCGGAAAGATCATCTACAAAGTCCGAGGACCTGCAACTATCTTCCATGCACCCAGTGAACCAGCTGCCACCAAGGTCACTTTACATTCTATTTCACCTCCTTTATTTAAAAATAATGAGGACGTTGTTTAGACCAGAAGGATGGAGCTGTGAAGAGGATCATAGACTTCGTTACAAACGAGTCAGCACTCATCTTCCATATAAACCCGACTGGCCTCCTGGCTCGAGGCATTCACACGTTGTATCTTTGACCGAACACTCTGTTCAAATGAAATCATATTAAATTATCTTCCAAGTCTCCAAAACCATTCATTCCTTTCCTTGGAATTCCTTTGCTATTTTTTAAAAACTACCCAAGCATAAATTTTAGATCACAGAACTGATAAGATTATTAATAACGAATTAGTTCGGGAGCTGGCAATGTTGCCGTATGCAATAATATGTCCAAGGAGGAAAACTTGTTATTCTTATGTATTTTGAGCCGCTGATTCCGAATATGCCCAGCGTTTTTTCGAAAAAGTGGTACGCTTTGTTTAAATCACAATTGTCCAAACAAATTATGAAAAAATTACTTTTTGGTCTGGACAATTTTTTTCTAGAAAATACGGCCTATTTTAGGACGAAAAGGTCTCCTGGAACTTTTTCGTAAAATGCATAGTTTAAAAGATATACATTTTTAAGGCCCAAAATTTGGCGTTTTTCACTAACTTTGAACCTCATCAACTTCTGACCTATTCAATATTTCTGAAAATTTAAAAATCCAAATTCTTCTTCAAGAATTTTATAATTAGCGTAGGTCTGTCGGAGATACAATTTACGCGACTAATATTCAGCACTTTTTCGACGTGTACAGCAACCTTTGGCAAGCCTCGCGCGCAGTCGTCATTTGCTATTACCATAATTTCAATTCGTTATTTTTGACTCTACTTTATATCTTACTTCAGTATTTTTACTAACATCATGGCTGTTATTTACTTCCCTCCCTTTGTTTCCCTCAGTTCTTCCAGTCTTTTCATCCATGCTATTTCCTGCCCATTTTCATTCAAGATCCCTTTCACACAATCACTCACACTTTTGCCTTCCTCCTCCTCTCCTGTACATACT
>WSXT02174122.1:25348-38544 GCA_011762715.2 Neuroterus valhalla | reverse complement strand
CGGCCAGATTGGTAGAGTCCTGTTTGTGGGGGGGGGGGGGCCCAACAAGGTGACCCGTGAAAAAAGGGGGGGGGGGGGGGCGTCAAATTTCACACAAATCTAATACTTTCTCCGATGAGAATGTGAAAAAAACCGAACTTTTTAGCACTAGTCTAAAGGAAGATAGGTATTAACAATAATAATTTGTTTGAACAATTATTTTTGTTAAATTGAATTAAATATTAACTCACCTTAAGTGAAAAGTGGGCAAAATGTTATAAATTTCAGAAGAAAACCGCAAGTTTCCATCATGGAGCAAAGGAAAAATGATAAGCAATGACAATAAATTGTTTAAATAATTTTTTTTTCAATTAATTACTACTTTGCTATAATTTAAAAGTGATAAAAATTTTTAGAATTTCAGGAAAAAACCTCAACTATGTAGTATTAATCTAGAAGGAGATATCTATAAACATTCACAATTTGTTTGAACAATTATTTTTGCTAAATTACTAAAACAATTATTTTTGTTAACTTATATTGATTATCATCTCGCCCTAACTGGAAAGTCGGAAAAAACCGCAGTAAAAGCATAATTAACGCCAAAAACTCGAAAAACCAAGTTTTTCACTCTTTGGGGTTTTTTGGGACCCTACAAAATAGACTTATGGGATCGGTATTCGAAAGGTAATATTTTATTCGCATTCTGTGACCAATTCTGAAGAGAAATGGTGAATTTCGAACTCGATTCAACTAATATTGAGATTTCTGAATAAAATTTACGAAAACGTTTTTTTTTTCTTATGAGAAATACGTGGTAAACTTTACGGGGCTTGCTGCACTTCTAAATATGATTTTTCTTCAAAGCAAAAAGATGCATTAATTTTTTTGTGGATTCGAAGAAATTTCCGGGCGTTTTGCATAAAATTTCGAAAGAAAATTTTTCGGACCATCCTAGTCTTCAACCATAATAAATCAATCTTCAAAACGAGAGAGAAATTTGTAACATAACAGTTAATTTTCCAAGAAAAACGTTAATTTGAAACATGAAAAAACAAACGTCTGATTGAAAACCAGTATTTACAAGTTCAAAGGATGTCTTTATAATAAATCTGTCAAAATATGACCACAAAGATTTATTTCTAACCAGAAGAAAAAGAAACCAACAGAAAACATGAAATTGCTGACAAGAAGATCTATTCCTCATAACGAAGAGACGAATTTCCTTAAAAACTTTTGAATACCCAAGAAGGAAATTGTCTTAAAAGAATATTCATTGTTTGCAAGGAAAATTTTCTACCGAAAGACGAAATTTCTACAAAAGATGCAAATTCCAACTGAGACGACATATTTTCGACTATAAATAGATGATTTTCCATCAAACAAGGAGGATGTTTTCCTAAGAAAATATTCAAATTCTGGACCAAGAAGATTCATTTACTACTAAAAAAGAGGATTCACCTTCAAAAATACGAATTTGCTGACAAGGAGATCCATTTTTTACAACAAGACAAACTTCAGAATTGAAAGACGAATTCTCTACAAACGATGTTGTTCTTAATACAATGATTACCCTTTCGTTAAACTAGTTTAATAATCCTACAATACCGTTCAGATTTAGAGAAAAATTATTTTTTCACCCAAGAAGACAACAAAAATTGATTTTTCCAAGAAAAGTGCGAATTTTGTTCTTCACAGGCGTAATTTCTACAAAAGATGCAGATTTTCATTTTAAAACAACCCCATTTTTACTACATAAAGATGAATTCTCAATAAAATGGTGCCGTCTTTATTCAACTTGTTCAATTTTTATTTTTGAGAAAAAAGTTCATTTCCACTAAAAAATACCCTTTCCCAACTAAAAAGACGAGAAGATTTATTTTCCACAAGAAAAATAAGAATATTTAATCTGAATGACAAAATTTCTACAAAAGATGCGAATTCGCAAGAAAGGAAGACACATTTTTCATTCAAAAATTGAATATCACTTTCTGTGGAAGAGGACCGAGAAGAGGTTTGGCGGGCCGCACCGTAGCTCAGTTGGGAAAGCACTCGTCTGGATAAAACGAGATGTCTTGGGTTCGGATCCCAGCGGAGCAGAAAAGGTGGTCATTTTTTCATAGATAATGTGAGCTTCCAACTAAGGAGGGCAAGTTATTCAATAAAAAAATATGAGTTTCCAATAAAATGGTTACTCTCAATAAAAGCGTACCTTCAATTCAAGTAATCTAATTTTCAACAAAATAGTCAAATTCTTAAACCAAGAAGAAATAATTTTCATAGAAAAAGACAGATTACCAATTAAATACATAAACTTGGACCAAAAAATTAAATTTTCCATTAAATTATCGGAATTCGCAACAAAAATGACGAGTTTTTAAATGAAAGAAATTAATCTTTACCCCAAATAGATCAATTTTCGAACCGATAGACACATTTTCAAGAGACTATTGAAATCGTTAAGAAAAAAAAATCATTTCTCACCTCCAATGACGGATTTTGAATCAAACAGTTAGATTTTTAACCCCAAAAAAGGAACATTTTATTAACAAAATCGTTGGATGTTCCATTAAGAAGATTTATTTTCAGAGAAAAAAATTGTTACGTAAATACATAAATGTCAGGAGGAAAGATCCATCTTGTGCAACGAAAAAACGGATTTTTTTCAAATAATGTGAATTTTTAGCTAGAAAACATACATTTCTGACGAGAAATGAATAATTTTTGATGAATTTGTTGAATATCCAATCAAGAAGTTATATCTTGAACAAAATAGTTAAATTTTTTATCTAGAAAATATATTATCTATGTAAAGAAAGAGACAAATTAATAAATTAAAAAGACAAACCACGAAATGGAAAATTGAATTTGTAACAACAAACTCAACAAATTCTTTTCATGTAAACCAAGCAGCCTTATGTTCAGCAAGGAGGAAAAGAATTTTTCACAAAAAAAAAAACAGATTTGCAGGATATAAATTTTTTTTCCGAAAAGTTGAATTTTATAAATAATGTTTACACTCAAAACCGAGTACTTGGATTTTCAAAAAAATAGTTTCGTTTTTATTCGACAAGAATAATTATTTATTGTCCGATAAGACAGATTCTCAATGAAATACATGAATTTCAACTAATAAAGACGACCTCAATCAGGGAAATAAGTTTTCAATACAGTATCTTAAAGTTCTTCCAAGTTGTGGAATCTTCATCCAAAATATATTTATTTTCGAACTTAAGGACACATTTTTATCAAAAGATCCAGCTCAAGAAACGAGTTCGAAAGGACGAATTTTTTACAAGACGCGTGAATTTCGAGGAATTATTATTTTTTATTTACCATTTCAAATCTATTATTTTACATGAATATGATCTCTTGAGTTCAATATTTAACTGTTTCCATTAAATATCCTGAACATTTTTGAGGAATTGATTTTTCAACTGAGAATTAACTGTCCTATTTTTCTGAAACATTTATATCGTTAAGTAAAAATTGGCCCTCCCTGATTTAAAATTTGACTTTTTGGTCGAAAATTTATCTTCCTAATTGGAATTCTTGTTTCCACCTAAAAATGCTTCCATTTTGTTGATGTTTGGTTTTGGTATTAGATTCAAGAACTTTGGGAATCAATGAAAATCATTTCATGAAACCACATCTAATTTGGTACACAAAAAGAATTCAATCGGATTGTTTGAGAGTTCAAATACTCTGTGAGGAACAAATTTTCTCACTAAAATTCTCCTTTTTTTAAATAATGTATCCGTTATTCGTGAAAAATCAAGAAATTCAACACTTTATTGAAAAACTCTTTTTTTAGTTATAAACAAATCTTGTGCAGTTAAAATCATAACTTTCGGTGAAAAATTGAATTTCCATGTCAAAAAATCATCTTTACGATCCAATTCAACCATTTGATAGAAAATTAGATCATTTGGCATAAAATTGAGTTTTTTGTTTGAAATTCATACTTTTTCTTGAAAATCCAACTATGAAAGTTGAGAAATCAGCTTCTCGGTTCGAAATCGAAATATTTGTTCGAAAATTCAACTGTTTATTCAAAAATTAACTCTTCCATTAAAAGATCAATTTTTTTTATTTCTAACAAATATTCTGAATTTTTCACTGTAATACGACCCAGTGAGCAAGAATGTCCAAAAAAATTTTTTTGGACGTTCTGAGAACATCCTAAGTCAGGCAGAAAACCGTCCAAAAAACGTCTGATGTTACAAATATGTCCTGAAAAACGTCTTTGGAGCATTGCATGCTTTTGGGACGTTATTTGGCCTGACTTATGACGTTTTTAAAACGTCCTGAAAAATGTATTTGGACATTTATGCCTGCTGGATTATATTGCAGTGAAAAATTTGGATCGTTTGGTAAAAATTTAAAAAATTTTATTGAAATTCTAACTGCTCATTCGAAAGTGAACTCTTTTATTAGCAAATCATATATTTTAGTAAGAAACTAGACTTTTCCGTATCGAATTCGTACCTCTTTTTATGGCAAGAAATTCAGATAATTAGTTAAAAAATAAAACATTTAATTAGTAATTCAAAAGCTGATTAAAAATCAACTCTTCAATAAGTGAATTTAACTGTTTAGCTGAAAATAAACTCTTTTATTAAACATAATATTTTTAATGAAACATTCTGTATAAAATTGGTACCTTCTAGTATAGTGAATAATTGAGATAATTTTTAGAATATTTAACTATGTAACCGGAAATTCAACAGTTGATCCGAAAAGTAATTTTTCTGTTAGAAAATGATGAATCGAATATAAAGAAGTATTCTTTCGTATAAAATTGGTACCTTCCATTCTATTGAAAAGTTGCAATAATTGGTTAGTAACTAAACTATTCATTTACAACTTTAATTTTTTGAGAGACATAAGCTCGAAAAATAAATGAAATAAAAAAATCACGTTTGCTGTTATAAATCCAATTTTTCTGGTCCCGCATCAGTATCTTTGAACCCAAAATTCATGTTCTCTGCTTAAAATTTTTAATTCAATAAAAGAATCATCTCCATTAGTTAAATTTTTACTCCATTTGTAAAATTTTTACCTATTTTGTTGGAGTTCATCTTTTCGGCAAAATTTAATTGGTGAAGAAATCATTAGAAACCAGATGATGTCCATGATGTTAAAAATAAATTTATTTTATTTCACGTAATAAGGACAAGTTTATTTTGTTTTTGTTTTGTGGAATATTAATTTTTTTCAAGGAAAAGGGATGTAGAACAAGGAGTAAATGAAACAGGAAACCAGGTCGAGTTGGATAGTTGATCCACCCACAAGTTTATTCCAAATTTCAGTCACGTTCACAAAGCAGCGTCATGATATTGCAGACTCATATCATCTCTGAAATCTCATCATGTTTTCAGCTTTTGCCCCCTCACCTTGTGGATATTATGGCCTTCTTTCTCACTTCTTTTACTCCTTAAAACACTACTTCTCTAGCCTCCTTCCCATTTCCTCGATCAGCTTCCCTTGAAACTCCAATTCTTTAAACTTCTCTTTTCCATCTCTTAATTTTCTATTTCCCTTCCTTTACTTCCTCCTACCTCTTCAACTGAATTCTTGCGATTACTTTCCTTTCTCTCTTACCCTCAGCTTCCCTTGATACTTCCATGCTTTCTTTCAAGCACAAGAATCAAATTCTATCCTGTTTGTTCCCTTTTTTTGTCCATCACCATCTTTCTTTTTTCATCAGTTTGTAAATTGCCCTTCCTCTCCGTCCTTCGAATTCCTTGAAAGATTTGTCTTTAATTTTCCCTTTACTTTCCAATCCTTACATTCCGCTTGAACTTTTTTACCTTTTTCTGCTCTCGTGCTCGATTTAATCATCCCCCATATTTTTTTTGGTTGTCATTTCTTGCCTCTTTTTTTCAATCGTTCTTTGAAACACTAGTCCATACTCCTATATCCATCTCCTTAAAGGTCTCTCTTCCTCGTACAAATCTGTTGGATTTGATTGTTTCCATTTTTTCTCATCCTAGTTTAAACACTTT
The DNA here is from genome assembly GCA_011762715.2 of Neuroterus valhalla. Taxonomy (NCBI): domain Eukaryota; kingdom Metazoa; phylum Arthropoda; class Insecta; order Hymenoptera; family Cynipidae; genus Neuroterus; species Neuroterus valhalla. Next base: position 32,557 of record WSXT02174122.1, on the reverse strand, counting down.
TTTACTAACTACACTCCCTTTTCAACCTTCCATTATTACCTCTATACCTTATTTCAAGCTCTAGTACTTAATATATCCCTTTTTCCTTCTTTTCAAACCATATATCGAGGTGTTTCCTAATCTCCTCCTAGAGTCCACAATGGATGATTTTCTTGTAACCTCTCAATCTCTTCCGCTTGCTTACATGCTCATATCTTTGCCCTATCCCTTACTACCTCCTTTTTCGGAACCTATTCCTGTGCCCTCTATCCGTTTCAAGCCTCCTTGTCACTCTCTCTATTTATACTCCCTTATATATAGGCTTTTTTTTAACTTTTTCACTTTCTATTTTACTTTTCCCTATCTCCTAGTCCATTTTTTCCATAAAAGTTGGAATTCCGAAAACGTGTGTTCCTTCAATCCTGTTAGCGGACATCACTTCTTCAGTCTCTGCCATCATCCCTATATTGTCCACGCATTTCAATGTATTTATGTCTTGCTCCGATTCTTATCATTCTTATCACCACACCTTACCTAAACCCTCTAATTAGTGTTTCTATGTCGCCTTTCTCATAAGCTTTTTTTTTCATCCCATCGTTGAAACAGTTGCATCATAATTTATGCAATGTTCGTATAGTATAACTTTCCTATAATCTTCAACCTCCTTCCATTTGCTCCTTCCCGCTATAAACATCACTACTGCTTCATTAAATAAGTTTTATCCTTTCCTCCTTCATATAGAAAATTCTGAATATATATTTCTCTCGTTCTTTCACTATTCCTAATCTATCATTATTCACAACAAATTCTCTCTATGGACTATTTTCTCCATGTTTGAGCCCTCTTCTTTATTTGCCTTCTCATTATTCCGCTCTCCAACTTTGTTTCTTGGACCTTCTAGAGAATGTATAGAATAAAATGGGAGAAGACTATGAGACTGCACTCTTTATTTTTCAAATTCGAAAGGAGAGGGGGGGAGGGAGGAACTTCAGTATGAGTATTGGGAGGCGATCTGGTCCACATCCCCTCTTTTCATAGAAAGTAGTCCTTAAGTATTGAGAGGAGGTGGTAAGCCCTAAACTCCTTTCCCTCACTTACGTTTATCACACTTTTCCATTTGGAAGAATTTCCTATAAGTCCATGCCATTTATAACATAAGAAGGAAGTCATCGATTAGGCTGCACTCCTTATTGGTTCAGAAAATAAAGGAGGGAGAGAGCACATCGACAATGAAGCTAAACTTCTTTCGACATCTAAGAAGTATTGCCGCCAAGTTGTCGCTATTACTACCATAATGAGGAAACGATCTTTTAGGCTGCATTTCTGATTGGTCCAGATGAGAAAACAGGGGAGGATTACATCCTCATTCAGTTGAACTCGGAGGAGGACTGAAGACAAGTTGTCGCAATAAGTACCATAATGGGAGAAACATCTACTAGACTACAGTCTTCACTTCTTATTGGTCCAGATGAGGAAGACGGGAAGGGGCCATCCCCACTTAGGCTGAACTTATTTTTCTATCTGAGAAGGACTGGAGCCAAGTTGTTGCTATTTGTACAATCATGAGGGAACCATCTATTAGGCTATACTTCTTATTAGTCCAGATGAGGAAAGAGGTAGGGGATAATCCTCACCCACGCTTAAGTTATTTTCCTATCTGAGTTGTCGCTATGAGTACCATGATGAGGAAACTTTCTTCAATGCTGCACTCCTTAAAAACTCATATAAGGAAGGAGAGCAAGGGCACATCCCCAATCAAGCTTAACTTTTTCGCCTGTCCGAGAAGGATTGTCGCCAAGTTGTCGCTATTAGTATCCTTTTGAGGAAACCATCTGTTAGGCCACACTTCTGTTAAGCCTAGATGAGAAAGGAGAGAGGGGCGCATCATCACTCGTACTGAACTTATTTTACTATTTAAGAGGAGTTACTGACAACTTGTCGCTATTAGAACCATAATGAGGGGACCTTCAATCAGGCTGGACTCTTTACTGGTTTAGATGAGAAACGAGGATGAGGGCATATCCCCATTTAAGCTGAACTTATTTTCGTATCTTAGAAGGACTGGCGCCAAGTTGTCGCTATTGGTAAAATGAAAAGGGAACCATATATTGGGCTTTACTTTCTGTTGGTCCAGATGAGAATGGAGGAAGAAGAACAGCCTCACTCAAGCAGTACTTCCTTTTCTATTTAAAAAGGATTGCCGTCAAGTTGTTGCCTTTAGTATTTTTATGAGGAAAACATCTATTAGGCTACCATTTTTATTGGTCCAGGTGAGAAAGGAGGGAAGGGTACATCCTCACTTAAGATGAAATTATTTTCCCAACTAAGAATGAATAGAGCCAAGTTGTCGCTATTAGGACAATAATGAGGGAATCATCTATGAGGCTGTACTCCTTATTGGTTCAGATAAGAAAGCAGGGTAAGGGCACATCCTCACTCGAGCTGAACTCATTTTCCTATTTATCAAGTATTTCCGCCAAGTTGTCGCCATCAGTACCATATTAAGGGTTCTATTCACAGGCTTAAATTTTTATTGGTTAGGTTGAGAAACGAGGGTAAGGGCACATCTGCACTCAAGCTGTACTTCTTTTCCTGTCTAATAAGGATTGCCGTCAATTTGTTGCTATAACTTCCTTTATAAGGCAACAATCTATTATACTTCACTTCTAATTGGATCAGATGAGGAAGAAGGAAGGGGCACATCTCCACTTACGCTGAACTTATTTTCTTATACGAGGATTACCGACAGGTTGTCGCTATTAGTACCATAACAAGGGAAGCTTCTATAAGGCTGCACTCCTTATTGGTTCATTTGAGAAAGCAGGGCGGGGGCACATCCCTACTCAAGTTGAACTCATTTTCCTATTTATTAAGGATTCCTACCAAGTTTCCATTATCAGTACCATACTTAGGGAACCATTCATAGGCTGCACTCCTAACTGGTTTCAGATGAGGAACCAGGGTGGGGCACATCTCCACTCAATCTGAACTTTTTCTTGTATTTATGAAGGATTGTCGCCAAGTTGTTGCTTTCGGTACTATCAGAAGGAAACCTTCTGTTAGGTTAGACTCCTTATTGGTTCGGATGAGAAAGGGGGGCGGATGCACATTCCCACTTAAGCTGATCTTTTCTCCCTATGTCAGAAGGATCACTGATAAGTTGTCGCTATGAGTACACTAACGAGGAAGCCTTCCATCAGACTGCAAAAGGATTCCTTGTAAGTAGGGGTAGGAAATGTGGGATTTTGAATGTATTCTTTGGAAACATCAATTTAAGAGAAGAAGTTCGGTAACAAAAAATGTGTATTCTAACTAGGTCTAAATCTTTCACTTCAAATATCTTATCATCAAATTTATAGTTCCTGAGATCTATTGTAAAGAATTCACCTGTTTACTTAGAAATCCGTTCATTTTTATCTTCCTTAACTTAAGAATAACTTTTTGAAAGTTGGATTGTCCTGTTGAAAATTTTCATTCTCCTGTTTGGGATTTATCATTTGAAATGTTAATTTACTTTATCCTTACTTTGTTCGAAAACTGTTTTCTTATTGTTGAAAGTTTAATTCCTCTGTTTGAAATTTACCGCTCTCAGATCATAATTCAACTATGATGAACATTTGATTTTTTTGGTCCAATCATTATTTTCCATACAAAGTTTTTGTTATTTTTAGCGGAACTGGAAATTTTTTCTTTTGCAGAAAATTCGAGTCATATCCTATCAACGTATGTTTTTCGATGAATATTCAACTGTTTTTTTGAAAACTTAGGCATTTTGTGAGATGATTGTCTTTTTTATGTGATATAAATTTATTCCTTCTGAAATTTCTTTTCATAAATTGTGAATTCAACGACTTTGTTTGAAGCTTACTTTTTCTTGGAAAATCCATCTTTTTGATTGGTGATTAATAATTTTAGTGGGTTTCCTCTCACACGTCGCCCATATAGACCCAGAAGCAAGACTATTAGTTTTAATGCAAAGACTTCCTTCTCCGATATTGACGGATGGGCTTAAAACATTTTTTTTTAAATTCGATCGGCTTTGTATACATTAGATAAAATAATTCAGGGTGCTGAAATATGCGAAGTGCAATTCTGATCCGAGTCTTTCAATATTTCATGTTGAGCCCATCGCTTCTATGTTGCTAATCTTCCCCGGTTGCTGTTACTCCATCGGTTACTCTTTTCGTTGGTTCCTTTCTTTTATGCTCCTTCTCGGAAGCTACAGAGATTTCGATGATAAGGGTGGATCCAGGCGCTGGCCCCGTCAGCGATCCATAAATCCAGCAATTTGTTGAGTCCGTCCGCGGCGTTTTGATCTCAGCCGATTCGGATCTTCCTTTTCGCATGGCCCGCGAAAGGCCTTCGTTTTTTGCATAACATTATGCCGGATACGGATGTCGATATCGCATGGCAGCACGTGCTAAGACTTAACGCCGATTGTGCCGGGGATCGAAATTGATTCTGAACAATCTCGATAAAGTCGAATACCAAAAGCATGTTCTCCTCCTACCAACTGGACCCTCCTTGCAAATCACTTTCCCCTATTTCCTTCTCATCAGCACCCATTTATTTATTCTAACTTTCCCTTGTTCCAAATCACTTTCTCCATTTTTAACGAACCCTGAATCAGGAATTTTTCAAGGATCCTCCTCCCGTCATCCCTCCTATCAAATTCTTTCTTCTCATTGTTTTATATAATGTCTCTTGAAACTTCCCTCTTCTGCCATCCCACTCTGTGCGTCCCTTCACCATCACTCTTCTCCCTGCCATCATTCCCAATACTCCTTCCTCATTTTAACTTTTTTTCTACATAGCTTCCTCTCTACTCGTTTTACGATGTCCCTAGCCTCCAATCTCTTCTTATTACTTATTTTAGGCTGTTTACATTTTTCATTCCCTTTTCCGCCTCCTATCATCCAATACTATACTCATTCGCATGCTTCTGTAAAATTTACTCTCAATATACAATTACTTCCGAGAATTCGAAATCACTTTCTCCCATTTCTCCTCCTCTTCCATCATCACACTCTCTAACATTTCTGACACTCTATGCTTGGAACGCACTAAGATTCAACGTCGAATGTTCTAGCGATTCCGAAGCTATCTTGATGGAAAAATACCAGAAGAATGTTTCCCCCCAACAATAAGACCCTTCCTGCAAGTCACTTTCCTTCATTTCCATCGCATCTACCCTTATTTATTCCCTAATACTTCCTCTTGTTCTACATCACTTCCTCCATTTTTATCTAACTCCCAATCAGGACTTTTTCTTGGATCCTCCTTCCATCATTCCTCCTTTAGAATTACCTATTCTCATTCTTTCATATTATATCTCTTGAAACGTTTTTCTCCACAAATCCCACCCTTAGCGTCCCCTTACCATTATTCTTCTTCCTGCTATTACATCCCTTCCACATTCATAATTTTTGCTCCCTTTTCTATATGGCTTTCTCCCTACTCGTTTTACAATTCACAATTACTTCCCTTCATTCAAAATCACTTTTTCTTGTTTCTCCTACTCATCTATAATTACCCTTTCCGACATTTCTCACACTCTACCCTTGAAATGTACTATGATTCAACGTCGATTGTTCCAGCAACTTCGAAGCTATCCGGAAATGACAAAAAAATGTTTCCCACCTTAACAAGTAGACCCTTCCTGCAAGTCACATTCCCTCATTTCCTTCGGATCAGCCCTTATTTATTTACAATAACTTTCCCTTGTTCTCAATCACTTCCTCCATTCTTATCTAACCTTTCAGTTGGGACCTTTTCCAGCATCCTCCTTCCATGTCTCCTCCTTTCATATTCCCTTTTCTCATTCTTTTTATATCATGTCTCTTACAACATCCCTCTTCTCACATCCCACCCTTGGCGCCCCCTTACCATCACTCTTCTTCCTGCTATCTTTTTCCTTCCACCTTCATTATTTTTGTTTCCTTTCTACATGGCTTCCTCCCTACCCGTTTAACGATGTCGCCTCTCCCTCAATTCCCTCTTGATACTCGTTTCAACCCACTCACGTTAGACATTCCCTTCTCAACCTTCTATCATTCAATACTTTCTTGCATGCTTCTGTTAAACTTACTCTCAATTTACAATTTCTTCCTCTCCATCAAACTAACTTTCTGTTTTTCTCCCTCTCTTCTATAATTACCCTCTCTGGCATTCCCGACACTCTATCCTTGGAACGTACTTAGATTCAACGTCGACTGTTCGAGCGATTTTGAAGCTATCTTGATGGAAAAATACCAAAAGAATGTTTCTTGACTTAGCAAGTAGATCCTTCCTGCAAGTCACTTTCCCTCATTTCCTTCTCATCAGCCCTTACTTATTCACTATAACTTTCCGATATTTCCGATCAATTTCTCCATTTTTAACTAACCCCTGAATCAGGAATTTTTCAGGATCCTCCTTCCACTATTCCTCCTTCCTATTCCCTTTTCTCATTCTTTTTATATCATATCTCTTGGAACATTCCTCTTCCGACATCCAGCTCTTAGCGTCCCCTTTACCATCACTCTTCTCCCTGTCATCATTCCCATTACTCCTTCTTAATTTTTACTTTGCTTTACTACATGGCTCCTTCTCTACTCGTTTCACGATATCCCTCCCCTTCGATTTCCTATTTATACTCGTTTAAGCCCATTCCCTTTTGTCATTCCCTTCTCCAACTACTATCATCTAATCCTACACACATTTTCATGCTTCTGTTTAACTTTCTATCAATTCACAATCTTTTCCCTTTATTCAAAATCACTTTATCTCATCTCACCTACTCTTCTAGCGACTCCGGAACTAGATTGATGGAGAAATACCAAAAGAATCGTTCTCTCCCTACCATGTGGAATGTTTCTGCAAATCGCTTTCCCCTATTTCCTTTTCATCAGCCCTTATTTATTTACTCTTACTTGCCCTTGTTACCAATTTTTTTCTACATTTTCAACTAACCCCCCAATAAGATTTTTTTCCAGGATCCTCTTCCGATTATTCCTCCTTTTATATTCTCTTTCCTCATTCTTTTTTTATATTATCTCTTGAAACATCCCTCTTCTCACATCCCACCCTAAGCGTCCCCTTACCATCACTTTTCTCCCTGCCATCATTCACCTTCCACCTTCATAATTTTTGTTTCCTCTTCTAAATGGCTTCTTCCCTACTTAATGATGTACTTCTCCCTCAGTTTTCTTTTGATACCCTCTATTGCTCATTCACGATTGTCATCTCTTT
>WSXT02174122.1:0-10945 GCA_011762715.2 Neuroterus valhalla | reverse complement strand
AACAATTATTACCAAACTTTTCGTGGCGCTCACATCAGTTCCTTCGTCGACAATAAGTGAGAACTTCTTTTCCCGCGTCTTTCAAGTTTTGATAGTACTTTTTTTTTTGGTTTTGACTTACTAGCATGAGAAGATGCAGCTGCTGTACTCGAATGATTTTTGTCGCCTCCATTATCTTGATTTTTCTTTTCCTCTTCTGAAAAATTTCTTGATGAATGACCTTGGGGAACCAGGTGTAATTTTCCAGGAATTTCAGCGGAAGGGTATAGGCGTTTCTTCTTTCGGTTCATCTCTTCAAATCAATAAAAGAATAGTTTATAATACTTTTTATACATTATATTTTTTATACCCTTACTGAGTAAAACGAATTAGTTTCAAAGATTTAGATAGTAGATGCTCTATACAGGAAACAAGGAATACTCCAGCTCTCCGCAGATCCTCGGAAGAAATTAGACTAGTTGATGATTCCGATCTGACCAATCATCGCGCCTTGTTTACATTATTTCATTCAATGAGTACATTTCGAAGAATGCGGCATAGTCAAGCACGGCTTTCATTATTCAAGATGTTTAATCCAAAAAATAAGATGTCATGTAGGAATCGATCTTCCATAAAGTTCATCTTATTTTATTCACAGATGATGACATTTTTGGAAATATACAAGAATAAATCCTTTCAGAGAAGGAGATCTAGCAAAATCAGGTCCTTTAGACAGGGTTGTAATCGTTTCATTGCTCAGAAGGTAGTTAGAGATGTTTTTTACTGTGTTGATTAGTGATGTCTGCTTTACTGGAAATTATTTTTACAAATTTTGTTTTTTGTTTCTAAGTGTAGATATCTTTGATCCGTTGTTGCTAGTCAAACGATGTGCAGTCCAATGTAGACCAAATGTCAGATCTGAGAGTGTTAAAAAAGAGAAGATGAAGTTCAAATAATTTTTTGAAAGTAGTGTGCGAACTCAATTTAGTGTATTGAATTCTTTCCTTTAAGAGGAACAAACTTGTTCTACGTAAAAAGGATTTGGATTTTGATGTTCCTCGATGGTTGTTCAATTGCGCGAATCCCAGAACGATGTTTTTCTCCCTGCATCGTATAAGGAAGGCTTATGATGTAAGAAGTCTACCTCGATTAATAAGGGTGGTCACCTTAATAAAAAGGATAACCATTTTGAATTAAAGAGACAGTAGATTTGATTCTAAGAGATAGTTGTTCTGCCCATCAGAGGTAATCATTTCGAGTATCTGAACGTGATAGATCGAAGACTCCTGAGGTGATCAGGTTTATTCTCCAGAACCGTTAACACTTCACATTCTAGGATATTGAAGCTAACCTCTAAATTTGTTTCTTCATGGGTGGTTTTATGCACCATCTAGCGGGCTCTCCAAAAGTCTAGCCTCAAAATCAGTCGATATGATACTCATTCTTCAGGTTTAGTTTTTATTTTTCTCCGTGTGCAGCGCCACTCTTAGCGCGGTGGATCTCTCGCTTCCAAATAGAATGCTAGGAGTATTTAAATATTCTTCGAGTGACAAATAGGGAATTACCATGCTCGAATGGGATTTTCAGAAGCATAGAAGAAAAACCATAATTTTGTAGAGAAAAATAACATTTATTCTTCACAGTCTAGTGTATGATTGAATTAGCCGTGATCCGACCCTGGCATAAAGTTCTTCCTTTTTAAATCTCGAGCCCTCTTCTTCCTTTGGTCTTGTAGCGGCGCGAAGCATGTGTTTTGCCAGTTCCTATTGTTTCCTATATGATAAATGTCCCTGGACCCGAACCGTTCGCGAGCCGGGTGTTTCGCATTTTCGAAAGGTCTGCATAGGACCAGCACTCATTCCCTTCCTCTTCGTTTTACATATTCTGTCTTCTTCATCCTTTTCTGTTCTTCTGCTTTCTTCAGCCAATGTTCTCCCTTTCTTCCTCACTCCCTTCCTTTCTTTCCCTCTTGTACCCCTAACTCCTATTTAGTTTTATGCACTCTTCCTTTATTCGCTGCACAAACCTTTATAGCTGAAGAAAACCATATACAGTTCAAGAAACAATAAAAATTGACTAAAAATAGAGAAGAGGTAAAGAATAAAATTATCTGGTTGTGAACTCAAATTTCAGGTTTATTTGTTGTAGGTTCAGCTGTAGGTGAAATAATACTTATTAGAATCTTTGCTAATCCTTATCTACTGATGAAAAGAAAAAAACTATAAAATAGCAAATGCGTTTTGGGTTCCCAACATTATTTTTGATAGCTATGGGAAACCTGTTGAACACTTGAGTACTTTCTTCTGATGAAAATTGGAGGAAAACAAATATCAAAAAATATATGACTAACAAAATTATGGACTTCTCTTGTTGAAACTGTTTCAAAAGCATTTTCTCAAGAATATAAACTCAGGAGGAATAATTTTTTTGGAGATACAAAAATTACTATTTGACGAACTAACTTTGAATTTTTTTGTTTTCCTATAGGAAAACAAAAAAAAAAGTTTATAAACTTATATAAGTTTATGAACTTCAAGTTTCTTTCTAATGTATTTCTATAAGTTCTGAGTTCTCAGAGAATCGGAACACTTTAAAATCTTACTTTAAAAGGAATAACAATGCATCTTATAGAAAACGGAAACGAAAAATTGTTATTCCCGCGAAAAACATTGTTTATATCCAATGGTATTTGATTAGGAAATCTCCTTTCATATTTATTTTTGAGAATTTATCCTTTTTCTGTATCCACTCAACTCCCTGGGTTATAATCATTATTTTGTTTGAAAATTTTCATTGTTAGTTCAAAATTTGAATTATTTCGTTCGAAATCAGCTTCTTTGTTAAGTCTTCATCTCTAATTGCAAAATTACACATTATTTTCTCTTCAACTCGACTGTCAAACAATTTGCGTACCTTTTTTATAGAACAAAATGCAGCTATTCGGAGGAGAAATCAAATCACTTGGTTGATGATGTGTTTTTTTTTTTTTGGTTTCAGAATGTATCTTAATTGAGAATGCAACTTTTTGACTATGATTCCATATCAGAGGTTACGAATTCGATTACTTGTTTCAAAATGAATCATTTTGTAGAAAATTGAACCCTTTTGTCATAAATTGAACGATTTTCTTTAAAAATCAAATCACTTGGAAATTCATTTCGGTAAGAATTAGACTATTTTGATAGACGTTATCATCCTATTTGATAAAGAATGATGTTTTATTTGAATGAATTTATAAATCATTATATCATGTCGAAAATTCAGATATTGAGGTTAAAATCCTACTTTCCGGCTACAACTTAGGTATTTTGAAAATTAACCTCACGAAATTTAATCTGCGATAGTTGGCCGCTGGAAGGCTTTTTTTTTTAATTACCTATTTTTTTGGAAATCAAGTCCAAAATCGAAATATTTGATGAAGAATGTGGATTTTTGGTTAGAAAACGTATCTTCATTGGTCGGTATTGCAACTTTTAGTAACGAATTCATCTTTCTTGTTACAAATTCAGTTTTTTGTTCGGAAATCAAATCATCATGTTCAATTTTTGACAGCTTTGTTGAAAACCACTCAGTACTGTTCTAAAAATAAAACAAATTTGTTAAGAGGTCATCTTTTTTTGTGCATAAATTTGTCTTTTACATTAAAAATTAGAATAATTATCAGAGAAGAATTCAATGATTTGGTTAAGGATTACCTTCAAAATGAACATGGAATACATCAATTTTAGATTAAAATTTTTTTTTTCTTTTGAAATTCTATTTTTTGGTCAAAAGTTTCCTTCTTTGATTAGAATACGTATTTTTGATCTCAAAACGGAACTTTTGTGTTTGTTATCTTTATTTTCGAATTGAAAATGGAACTTTCAGGGGTTGAAAAGTTCTCTTTTTTTTCTCAAAATTTATACTTTTCAGTTCAAAAATTAAAAATTTCCCCAAATAAACAATTTTTTGGAGAGTAATACTTTTTTTTCATAATTTGTATTCCAAGGTAAACAAAACTTGTTTTTATCGAAAATCTACTGTTCGGTTACGAAGGTACTATTTTGGTAGAAAATTCTACTAATGGCATCGAATTTAAGTTTTATGAATTCATCTGTTGTGATTGATAATTTTTCGGTTTCGTTAGGAATAGAACGATTTTCCGGAAAGCCATCCTTTTCGTTTGACATTTTTTTCTTCAGGTCATAAATTTAACGGATTCGGGAGGAATTATACTATTTGGCAATAAATTTACTTCCTGTTTGAAATTCGTATTCTCGCGTTTGAAACTAAACTGTTTTGTGATAATTCCGTCTTTGTAAATTAAAACTCGTTCTGTTGGGTTTCAACTCAATCGGTTTGGGTTATATACTTTACTGGTAAAAAGTGTTACTATGTGGTTGGAAATTATTAATTTTGATAGAAAATTCTATCGTTGAGTTTAAAATTTATTTTATTTCCGAAATGAATATTCCAATGTTGAAAATGCAACTCTTTCGTGAAAAATGTGTCTTCATGATTTACGAATGCCACTTCCTGTCTTGGCTGACACTGACATTCTTGGTTGCATTTGATACTATTGGCTGCTACCGACAGCATGAGCTGCTACCAACAGACTTAGCTGACACTGGCTGTCTTGGTGGTTATTGACAGTCTTGGTTGTCACTGATAGCATTGGCTGCTACCGACAGCATTGGCTGCTCATAACTATCTTAGTTTCCACTGGACGTCTTGGTTGTCTCTTTCAGGCTTGGTTGTCACTGATACTTTCGGCTGCTACCGACAGCATCGGATGCTAGTAACTATCTTAGTTTCTACTGGATATCTTAGTTGTCACCGAAAGGCTTGGTTGTCACTGATACTATTGACTGCCACCGACAACATTGGCTGCCACCAACAGACTTAGCTACCACTTGCTGTTTTGTTCGTTACTGGAAGTCTTGGTTGTCACTGATACTATTGGCTGCTACCGACAGCATCGGATGCTAGTAACTATCTCAGTTTCTACTGGATGTCTTGGTTTTCACTAAAAGGCTTGGTTGTCACTGATACTATTAACTTTTATCGACAGCATTGGCTGCTACCGGCAGTCTTGGCTGCAGCCAACAGACTTAGCTACCGTTGGCTGTTTCAGTCGTTACTGACAATTTTTGTTGTCACTGGCAATATTGGCTGCGACCAACAGACTTAGCTACCATTGGCTGTTATGGTCGTTACTGACAATTTTGTTTGTCACTGGTTATACTGGCTGCTGCCAACAGTCTTGGCTGCTACCAACAGACTTAGCTACCATTGGCTAGTATGGTCGTTACTGGCAGTTTTGGTTGTCACTGATAATATTAGCTGCAACTAACAGACTTAGCTGCCACTTGCTGTCTTGGTCGTTACTGACAGTCTTGGTTGTCACTGATACTATTGGCTGCTACCGACAGCATCAGATGCTAGTACCTTTCTTAGTTTCCACTGACATAACCCTAGTCCTTCGTTTGTTTTCTATCTAGAAACTGACTGCAAAACCCTTATCCCTCTTAACAGAGTTCAGGATTTTTGGAATCTGAGAGAACAATTACAAGAAAAAACCAAACACTTGTCATTGCAGCACTTTAGAAGTAGTGAATCCTGACTCCTTATCTCAATTTCAGTACAAAGCAAATCGAGACACGCGATCCGAGCGAAAAAGGCGCTACAGAAGAAAAGATTTTTATGAACAAGAAAGGAACTCAACGCCTAGGGTCCAAAAGGTCCAAACCATACCACCTTAATCGCAAATCCGATTTCTTCGCAGCGATGAGAGTGCAGTTATAGCGACGGGAGGTCCGTAAGGACTCGCCACACATAAGCATAAACATATAAACACTCAAGATATAAGTTGGTAGCTTCTGAAATCCGTGGCTGATCCAGTCTCGATAGTGTTGGGCTGCCCAGCAGGCAGTCTTTGCTACCAAGGCACCCAACGATCTGTGGTCGTGACGAGAAACCTCGCAGGGTATTATGCCCGATAACCAGTCGAAGAAGCTAATTCCAAAACCGAATCGATACACTAATCGCAATCGATCCAGATCGTGGGTAACGAATTGACAAAGTCATGATAATAGATCTAAGACTGTATTCATTTTTGGTGCATAAGGTGCCTGGTATCATGATACCTGTAAACGTATGGTATCTGGTAGATCATGGCATGAATAATGTTAATACCGCGATGCGGAATTGACTAAAGGATGTTGAGAGATTTGTGATCAATTTGGTATTTATTGCATGGAGGATGAGATTAGAGGACTTATAATTATTCCATTATAATGATAGCAGCTGCTTGACAGGAAAATTTGTACTCAACCAGTTTCTGAATGCTGGAAGATAGCTGGTATCACAAGTTAAGTATCTTCAAATTCATAGGATTCTATAAAATACTTGGTATTATCAGAAGCATGGTACACCGTAAAACTAACATGATGCGCAGCTGAGGAATCTTCCGACAAAGCATCAAAATCATGACAGTTTTGCTTAGAGGAAACAACAATCCAGCATGATATTCAATTTTGACTAAGATCATTTTTTTTTTTGAAAACTATTCCAAATCGCTTAGGATAATACCAACAAACACCCCCTGTCAATGATACTTGGTGCTGCAAAAAATAATGATATCCCAAGTCCTCTAGCTTTCGGAAATAATACGATCCAAAATTTCCTTCTCATGATTCCTGATAACAGTATCATTAATTATGTTATCAAACATCTCCCTAGTATAAACTATCAAAAAATTATTCTTATTCTAAACTTTCTAAAATCATTCTTTCCATTATCGCCCCAGTATCTCGTATATGAAAATTCGTTCCATTCTGAACATTTCAACATTATGCTACTAAATATCGCCTGCCAATTCCTCCTAGTTTTATTAGCTAGCAATACTCGAACTACAAATCACATAACATCTATTATGCTATCAAATATTTTCTAAGAACCTGGTATCTAAATCTTATTTCAATTCCTAACTGTTCGATATTATGCTGTGGAACATCTGCTATAAATGATGCTTGGAACGACCGTCGAAAAAGATAAGAAAAACCCTATAACACTAGAAAATTATGCAGCAAAACATTTTTCTGAATAGGACAAATAAAAAAATTAATTCTATTCAAAACCATTCAACATCCTACAACCAAACACTTCCTATCAATGATATTTGATACTAACAGAATTCACGAGACCACAACTTCTCTAAAACTTGGAGATTATGCTGCTCATCATCATCTTGCGTAAGATTCAACAGTAAATTCTATTATCGACCAATTACGATCTTGCTGCCTAAAACCCTTAGTTGATTATTCCTGATATCACCAATGGTGAAAACATCACAATCCTGTCACACCTGAAGATAATTCTACCTCCCTTGTAACTGCTATTCACAAATCAGTTCTATTTTCAACCCTTTAGTATAATGTTGCCGAACATGTTTCGTGAGAAAAGTATGGAACCACCAGCATTTATTAAGGTTATGCTACCAAACATCTGCTTAAAGCTTGGTACATAAAAATTTATTTCATTGAAAACTGTTATACATCATGCTATTAATGATCCCCTGTGAATATTCCATGGTACCACAAGCATATATTACACCTCGATTCATATTATATCAAACAAGAAACTCCTTGCACGGAAAACTCCATATTGCTATGGTAGCAATAACAGAGTGGTCGCAAGGTTACTTTGTCGTTGTCAACACAATATGAAGAGTATCGTGGTCGGGAGTTCACACGTAGGGCTCTCAGAGCGACACACTTTGCTACGATAGCGATACCCTGAATATGGTTCCAAAAATTAACCAACGCAGGTAGCCATAGCAACGTTATCGTGACGCTGTCGCAGCTCTACCGTATATGTGTCAGAGCGATACACTTTTTGTGCTGTCACAGCAATATGGAGTTTTCCGTGTGGTACTTGGTCTTCAAGTTATATTATAGACCCTTGGATATCAAACAACAGAATAACTTTTTAGTACCTGGTACCAGAAATAAGTTTCATCCCAAACCTTCCGAGTTCATGCTACCAATCATCTTTTTAAATAATACGTATTATACCAACATCTAATGAATCAAAATTTCTATCACAACCAATGATTATGCCACGAATATCTTCTTTGTATACATTATTTTCAAAATGGTTCTATTACAAATCCTCCAAGATGATTCTACAAAACTTGTTTCGTCAATGACATATGGTATCACCAGCAATATATAGACCACAAATCTTATGAGATTTGAACATCGTGTTGCTATCATTTTAGTACCTGGTATTTGAAAATAAGATCTATTCCGAATCCTCAAAGATCAAGCCACCAAATATTTCCTGCCAATGAAACATGGTACCACCAGCATTGATTAGACTAAAACTCCTATGAAATTCGAGGATAGCGCTATAAAAAATCTTCTTGGTACATGTTCCGAGATTAATTTCGTTCAAACCATTCAACATCATGCTTTAAAATGTCTTCCGCAAAAGATATACAGTGACACCAGAAATGAATAGAATCACAATTTCTGAAACATTTTAGGATAATACCACACAGAATTTTCTTTGCATCTGTTACCGGGAAATTGGTTCGATTCCAAACTCCTGATAATATTTGAAGATAAGGCTACTTCACATCTCCTCAGTACCAGTTACCCTAAAATGATCCAAATTCCTCATTCATCAAGGTCATGCTATGAAACATCTTAATCTAATGATAATGAATGATACTACTTGAATCAATCAATCCTCTCATTCTATAACATCTGATGATCATGTCAATAAGAATCTTCTTAGTACCTTGTCTCCAGCATTATTTAAATCACGTTTGAAATCTGCAACCCCTGAAAATCAAACAGAAAACCAAGAATCCAACCACCAAATTTGGACATACACCTTCCAATATACCTTTTATAAAAAAGAGTAAAGGAAAAAAGAGGAAAGATAAAAGAGAAAGCAGCCTCCGAGTCCCCTTCTCTCTCTTTTTTTATCTCTCGTATTTAAAAAAAAAACACACACACACACACAAAACAAAAAAATTCAAATTATAAACCAATGTTTCGGTGTTCACCTAACACCCTTATCAAGGTGAAAGCCTTCTCCCAGCACATCAGGACCCCAGAGAACCCAGGCTGCTCTCCACCTGAATTCCCACTGAAGACTAATCGAACTTCGGAACCCTTACTCGTTCAACACCCATATCAAGCAAAACGTCACCCAGCAGGTCAAAATCCACGATGAATCCAGTGCTCTCTATTTTTTTGATGCATTCTTATCAGAGAAGGTATCAGATTCGTGTAAAATTTGCCCCCTCCCCCGTTTTTGTCAAATGTCCACCTTTTGAGACCCCTTGAACCCGAAAAACAGGTTTTTACGAATGTGTCTGTATGTATTTATGTCTGTCTGTATATCTGTCTGTCTCTGAGCACGATAACGTTCTAAAGAACTCATCGATTTGATAGACCTTTGGTACACTTTTGCAGAGTCAGAAACTGAGGGTCGAGTTCGTAAGCCAGGTATTTTGGATCATAAATACAAGAGGGGGACCATTTTGAAAATTTTTGAGACCTTTTTTTTCAAGATTCGATGATTGTAAGTACAGCTTCCTGTAGTGGGTAATAAATGGAACGATTTATTCCCATGATGTTTTTTGATGAGAATAAAATTTTCAGAGTTGGGACATTTCAAAAATTCGGAAATAAAAACAAAAATGAGAGTTTTCAGCTTAACAACAGAAGATGTGAAAAAAAGTATAGAAGAAAAAATGTTTCTTTATAGAAGCTCTACCAGATGAACATCACAAATTTTTGAATTTTCTCGAAAAATCGAAAATTCCATTTTGGATCGCCCAAAAAATAATGGACAATAATCTGTGAACTCGATAACTCTCGGAAGAATGATGATATTTGATCGTACTCTGGCACCCATTTTGAGGCACAAAAAATACCAGTCAAGTTCGGTTACCAGCTGTTTTGGTTCAGAAATATAAGAGGGGGAGCGTTTTGAAAATTTTTTTTGAATTTTTTTCCAAGTAGGAGGTAATAAGTGTAAAAATTCATCCTCATGAATTTTTTTTATAAAAACAAAATTGTCAGAGTTGTGGCATTTTCAAAATTTGAAAATATAAACGAAAATGAGAATTTTTAGTCAAATAACCCAAGATTGGAAAGAAAAACAGGAGAAAAAATGTTTCTTTTTCGGGGCCCTTCAAGATCGTGAATTTTTTCTTTGAATTTTCTCAAAAAATCGAAAACTCCAATTTTGATTGCAGAAAAAATAATGGGAAATAATCTGTGAACTCGATACCTTTCGAAAGGATGATAATAACCGATCGTGTTTTGGATCAAAAATAAAAGAGGGGGAGCATTTTGAAAATCAAAAAAAATTTTTTTTCCAAGACTCAACGATTTTAGGAACGATTCCTTGTAGTAGGCAATAAGTGAAACAATTCATCCTCATGTTTTTTTTATGAGAGAAAAATGGTCAGAGTTGTGGCATTCTCAAGATTCAAAAATATGAAAGAAAATGAGAAATTTTAGCCAAACAACGCAAGATATGAAAAAAAGTTTGAGGAGAAGAATGTTTGTTTTTGGTAGCCCTCCTGCATGATCTTCACAACTTTGCGAGTTTTCTTAAAAAATCGAAAATTCAAATTTCGGTCGCACAAAAAATAATGAAAAATAGAAAGGTTCATTTTTTGGTCAAACTATGTGCGGTACCGGAAAATATAAATGAACTAAAATTGTGTACCAAAAAAAGATCTACAAATTTGCCAAAATTAACTTTTTGGTAGGACAAGTATTTTTTGCTTCATTCATAAAAAAATCATATAAAAAAATCTGCTCGCTGCGCGGGCACATTCTCATCGCGCGCTTCGCGCGCGGCTCGCTTCGCTCGTAAGTTTGAGCGCGCCTACGGCGCACGCCTTCCGGATCTCGCGCTTCGCGCTCGATGGTAATCTCACCTCGCGCTCCGCGCTCGG
>WSXT02174111.1:0-22277 GCA_011762715.2 Neuroterus valhalla | reverse complement strand
GCTTTGGCTGATTCAAATCGAAGGTCTAAACCAACGATTGATGAAAAAACCAAAAAGCGCTTGCATCAACTGAACAAAAAGATTGGCTGGGCAAGACAAAACACGTCCCGTATACAGTGTGTGATTGACTACATAAAATCTGGTAAGCCTCTCACGGCAAGGGTCCGAAAATTCGCTCATGAAATTATAATCCATCATCTTACACTGAAAATGCCAAAGCTGATGACCATCAAACAGCACATTGTTGATAAAATACGTGTACTACCTGACGCAAGGAGGAGTATTGAAAAGAGGGAGGGATGGGTCACGGGGAATCAAAAGTTTCTCCCTGATCCATCGCGCCTCTTTAGCGATCCTCCTGTTTTTGTCAAAACCCCACCAGAGTCCGAAGAGGTCAATGCATTTTGGAGGGAGATTTACGAAGTAAAACATCCATTGAATGAAGGCACTAAGAACATCATACGTTTCAAGGAGCTGTTCAATAACCTTATAATATCCGAGAGCGAATGTCCACCAATCACGGCTAGTGAGGTAAAGAAAGCATTAAAGCCCGCATCTTTACCTCATATTTAAAGTCGGATATCCCTACTCCGCAGTGGCTGGTGTTAGGGCGAACTGTACCCCTACCAAAGAAAGGTGAATTATCCAACCCAAAGGACTACAGGCTAATAACTTTTCTGAACACGTTGTATAAGATCTTTACATCTATCCCGAATGACAGGATAGTTCGGATAATTTGACCTGTGTGGATATGGTAGGGTGCATCGAGAGATTATTGTTCCTTTGGAAGAGCAGAATTACTATTACTTCTGGGAAACATCGTGTGACTACCAACAGTGTCACTTTCCAAAGAGGTGTTTTTCAGGGTGACGCAATGAGCCCCCTCCTCCTCTACATCACACTCTTGCCACTATCTCTTGCACTCCTCGATTCTCATAAGTATCTCTGTGGCGGAAGTTATGTTCGTCAGCATAAGACCACTCATATATTTCATATAGATGACAAAGATCTATGCTTCTGGTAGGCAACACCTGGAAGACGCTCTAAGTATCGTCAGGAGGTACACACGAGAAATTGGTATGGACCTTGGATGGGATAGGTGTGCCAAGATTTATCTGAAACGTGGACGAATAGCAGGTATAGGTGAGGACCCTGAGCTTGTCAACAGAAGTGCTACTAGACACCTTAGCGCAGGAGAGACTTAAAAATACCTGGGCGTGCCTGAGAGCCACATTCAGGATATAAAATCAGTAAAGGAGGTTCTCCGAAGCAGATACAAACATCTGCTCCGAAGGATTTGCTCGTCAAACCTGTCGTCGATGAACAAGATGTCTGCGACTAACATGCCTGCCATCTCGGTTCTACTTTATTCGTTTAGGGTTCATTCATGGACGAAGAACGAGCTCAAGGGCCTTGAACTCACTACGCGCAAGATGATGCATATGAAGAAAAGCTTGCACATCATACTTGGGTCGCTTCGTGTCCTTAAGACGCACGAGGGTTTCGCCGGCTCTTCATTGTGATTTTGTTGTGCATGTGGTTACTCATCTCACGTGCTAAGACGTAGCCATAGATGTATTAAACCGCGGTTTAACTGGGAGCTTGTGCCATTTTCCTGAATGACAGTTGCTCCCAGGTGGACCCTGCGGTGGTTGTAAAACCAATTTTTTTCTATACATATATAGTTCATGATTACATACTTCATATTTAAATATGAGATAACTATATCATATCGGTCAAGGCATGGATCATTTTCTTAAAATATCGGTATTAGCTTAGTTTTGTCCACTCATGATAATTCTCCGTTTTTCTTCTTTTCGTTTGTATTGACTACTTTACGATCTGCTGAACAATTATCATAATTAGGTGTACGATTAAGTAGTATTAGACAATGTGGTTGATTATTTGATGGTAAATATTACTCGTTTATCTCAGAGCAAGTTGGGCAGCGTCTGGAAAGACGCCACAACCAAATTTTAAGAACTGCGAATGTAACAGTCCTTCCTCCTCAAAATACTTTATCGTAGTCGATGACATTCGAAGGTATGAATTATTTTTGAAAAATACATTCAAGACAATGAGACAATGCAAGGCAATTTTCGATTTTCATGTATTACTTTCAGGATGGTAAACTTGTATTCGTAATCTATCTTCCACATGTCGAATTTGTAGTTTTAACTTAGCCAACTTAGCCAACGGCCCTGTCACGCTTGAAAAGCCAGTTCCCGTGTGATCAATCAGATAAAGCAGCGTTAGGTGCAGTTAGTACGTGGATGGGTAACTGTTCGGAAATACTGCATGCTGTTGGCATGTTGGCGGGAGACTGGTCTCCTCCCGTGTACAACTCTTGTGTCCTTACGAGTGACGCTTACCCTGCAAGGGTAATGACCCGCTTTCCGCGCAATAAAGTAAAGTTGCTGCTGTGACCAAATTCAATTAATGATTTGCTACGAACATACATCTTGGCTTTGCTCTAAATAGTACTTGTCTGGAGATACCTGATGCTACTTTCGCTTGACGCTTGCCTACATTTGCCTCGGTAACAATACTTCTTAACTAATTTACCTTCCTTTCCCTCAAAAGTAAATTTATCAAATTCTTCATTATTTGTACTTTTATGGAAAGCTACTATCATAGTAGCGTTGACCTGATACGTTCACCTCCTGATCATTAATTTCACAATATTTTTGGAGTATATTTAGTTTCGATTGAACGTCGACAGGAGATTCGGCCAAGATAACGATATTGTCAGCAGATTCTAGTAGCAGTACCTCTGGAAGCCCTCCCAATTGTTCAATATCACTTATGAAAGAAACAGAATAGAATTACTGTTTTTATTTATCATTGTATGTAAACCTCGTTACTTGAACCATCTGGATCTGGGCGTTTGTCATTCTTTAGTCTACCTTTTTCCTCTATCATTTCGTCGAACCCTATTGCACAGTTTAATTTCAAGTTCTCTCCCCTCTTTTCCAAAGTAACTTCAATTAAAACTGCCTCTTTGTTCTTATTCTCAATTACCTTCCTATGAGAGACCTTTGACTCAGTGTACTCTTTTGGAACAGTTTCAGCTAAGCCCTCTGATTAAACTTTTTTCTATATTCGTATTCTCAAAGATTCATTTCCATTGCTTTGTTTATTGGCTATGACTTGTTCTCTTATTTGAAATTCATTTGTACTGGGTAAGTGCTCAGTATGAATAAGATCTAAAATTAGATTGCCATTTTTGAAAAAGCTCAGACATGCAAGGTTTATCCAAATTAAATCTTTAGTGCTTTTCCCTGTAGGCATAACCAATGTTAAGTTAGCCGGCGTGTCTCCTGATAACCTACGATTCACCAACGAAAACCCTCACATTTCATGGCACCCGACAAAAGCCTACCTCGATGATTCACTACATGATCACTACTTACTCGGTCACTTGTTGGAGAAGAGTGCTCCGTAATGGAATACTCCCAGTTGAGATCTCCAACCCTAGAGTTAACATCCCCACCAATCATACAAAGAAGGAATTCTTTTTGTTTGATAGATTATAAAGAAACTCAGAAATATATCCATTATGAACTTTGAATCCATTCTGGGCTTCCAAAACATAACACACGCTCCAAATTTAATGACTCCCATCGAATTTTTACCAATATTCACATGTTTGTTTATTCACTTAAGTCTATCAATTCAAATTCTTTTTCAATAAAAACAGTAATACCCCTGCCTGCTTTGCCGACATTCTGTATACAAAAGGGAGGAAATATTATACCGTTTTGATTGTGTACTCAAGCCTGTTGTTATCATATCATATTTCATCATTTTATCTTTAAAAATAAATTCATTCGGCACCAAGCTGATGAGCATACATAAGGCTATTCTACGCGCAGAATCGATTTTCAAAAAGATTCCCAGAGTTAAGTGCAACATTTTTGGGTAATCTTTCTGACTAGGAGAATATTTATGTGATCTTTTTGAAGCTTTAATTGTTCCTAATAAAACTTTGTCGAGTATGTCCTCCTATAGTATTTGGAAACTTCGTTGACAAGTGAGGCTGAGCATCTAATCAAACATGATAAGGTCACTTAAGCTATTTTGCAGACAACTTGGGACGCAACCAAAAAACGAAATGCTAATAAGAGAGCATTGGTAGGTGGAAATTTACAAACAATAGATAGTGTTTTAAATGTGAATCATAACTCGATGGCCGATTTGAAATTGCTTCGCGATACTACTAATGCGCTCTATTCAGGATCTGATTTAAGCATGTTTGCGCAATATCGCAAATTTCCCCCTCTCCATCACCTCTTCGAATTTCTAGCCTTCCTAAAGTTGCCTAACTATCATTTTCTCTCTGCCTAGTTCTTTCCACAGCATGTACCATGGACAGTTATAACTTATCTCCATGATTCACCTCAAGGATCTTCCGTGAAAACTTCCCTACTCTTTTACTCCTTTCATCCCCAAATCTCTACTCTAAAGCAAAAGGCAGCTCAAACCAGTACATTAAACATCCATATTCTCATTTCCCAGTCGTCTTTGAATCTTTTCTCCTATGCCCCACGCTTAGCTCCTTATAATTTCCGCACACTCTATCCCTTCCCTTACTTGAAGTTAACTACTGCCTTCTGGTCTGAGCGAGGAACCTGGATAAGAGATATTTCCTACTTTTTCTACCATTTCTCCGTTAATCTTCCACTCGTTCTCCACTTCGCTCTCTCTCGATCCCTTAAACACATCATCTTGATCCTACTTACATTCATCGTTAAATCTTTTCCTTTCTAGGAAGAAGGAAAAGAAGAGGATACAATCATGGTTCACTGAATAGAGAATGAATAAGAATATGATTTAAAATCCAAAATATTGAGGGAGGAGAAAGAAAAGTCTTGTGGTTTTCTAGGGCATCCAAGTTGGTATGCAGGTCTGTCATGGAATTCTCTAGGGCCTAAAGAAGTGAGTCGGGTGCTCCCCCTAGCAAGCAGATGGTCCTAAGGGTCTAAATGGAGGAAATGAAAGTAAACTGAGTTTCGGAAGAAAGTAGTTGAATTTTCACCCACTCTGTCGTTTGGATATTGGTTTACATCCAAATAAGCCAAACAAACGTCTTCTTTAACGGTGTGTCGGGACGAGTGCTTCAATTTACAAATTTACTACTTTGGTACATTGAGGCGAAAACGACGCAAGCAGATGCGCTCGCGAAATTGAAAAACACAAATATTTACTCGCCGTTCACTTTTTTGCTCGGCTGGGGTATATTGATTCTACCCTACTACAATATAAAACTTCGTCTGTTTATTCTCCTATAAAAATGTAGCATACGACGGGAAAGAGAATCTGCGAGCTGGATCAAGAAATTGCGCTGCTATAACCAACCCTTACACGAAGTAACAGCTAATGCAAATTGAGTAGAATAATCAACTATTCAAATTATTTGCACCAATGTTTGGCGTAGCTGCAGGTGTCATATTCTTGATAAAAATCGGCTTCTTCGTGGTACCGTGTTCAAGGTTAGGTTTTAAGGTTAGGTTTTCCGGGTGCGACTTCTTTGACATCTAATTAACGGGATTTCAGGACCAGAAGCTGAATTTCTTCACATGAGTAATGCTTGATATTGGACTTCGAACCAGCTAGGAAGACGTGCCAAGTACATAAGCTTGCTTTTCAAGTCCTTCGTCTGGCCCAGCCACGTCAGAGTTCTGCTGTTGGTTCGCACTCTTGCTTGTTACAGTGGTATAGGAAAATATAAAGCGTTGCTTTCCTGGACCCTGTTGCATAAGCACAGCGCCTATACCGCCTTCTTCTTAAATAAAAGGTCTGTGAGTGGTGCTGTGAGCACAAACTAGGAAAAAAATTTATTTTATTAGCCATTTACAGAACCTGATGCCCGAAGCAAAATGTGAAACAATTTTCAATAAGAAAGGGAAGGAGAAAATAGATTGATCATCAGTTTCAGATTGAAACTGGAACTTCCATTGCAAATAAATAGAAGTATCCAAATCTACATAATACTATTAACGCTGTCACACAGCTTCTTGTTCTTTTTTAAATTGGAATAAACTAAAACTTAAGAAAACAAAATCACCCATCACCAGTGACTAAAATATTTTGGCCACTGCACGCTAATGCAGTATGGAAGCGGCCATTGTCAATTACTGTAAACGGTGGGTGAATGAAGGTGCTGCATGTATGTAATGAAAGACATGAGTTTTTGGTATCAGTGAACATGTAAGAAAGAGCCGGTACTGTGGTCTAGTGGTTAGTTCGCTCACCCCTAGGCCTTAGCGCTGGCAGGTGGATATACATGGAGCAGGTCCATACACATTACCTTGATAAGGAAAATAATTCTGAAAGGAAAAAAAAAGAAACTAGTTTATGGAATTTTAAGAAATTCACTACCTATAAAATCAGAATGGTCCACTGGTGTCGTGAAAAATGTGAATACAACCCATTTAGTTAGTAATTGCTGCATCTAACGATGAAGATGAAAATGAGTAATTTCCATTATTTATCGCGATAGACATTTATTGCGAATCACAAAACACGTGATGAATGAATAAATGAATAATTTAAAAATTTACAAAGCGTTCGGTACGTCTATAAAATTTGTGGTATAATCTTACGCGAAGTGTGTTCTCCAAAACAATAAAAAATCCGAGTTCGACCTTGCTCGTTTGACTGCGCTTCACTCTGTTCATTTTACGCCTTTTTGATAAAAAACAAAATTATGAGTTTGCTTTTTTGTCCGCCTAAAGACTCTGCAGAGAAATCTTGTTTGCAAGCGTTTGATATGATCAATATATGGCGGTGCTATTGTTTCGGAACCATATAAAAGTGTAGCGTTTGCAATAGAAATATATGATTGAATTGTGGCGTATCATGGCTGATAAGATATCGAAAGTATTAAGGATATTTTGAACATCTAAGTGCGCTGGTAATACATTTCGAGGGACGGATTCTGCCGTTTTCCTAAACTTTCCTCAATAGACAATGGGGATTCTTTCAAACAGAATTATGTTGCAAAAATAAAATTCCGAAGCATTTATTCTGTCTTGGGAGTTGCCTTAACCAATTTATTATCACAAATTGATTCAATAAGGATTTATATCCTTCAGTAGGGAAGTCGTTTGACTCTCTAGATCTAGTGTAAGTTTGGAATTAGAACTCTCTCAAAAAACTGGTTCAGGAATTTCAGATACGTGGTACATAACTGATCAATTTCAGTATTCGAATGAGATCCTGTTCAACATAAACTATATTGGCTTAAAAAATATTCCTACATAATTCAAAAGACTTTGAGATATCAGAATAAGTGAAAATGTATTCTCAAGTAATACAAATTATCGGGAAAATTTGTGAAAACCTGATTTTGGTTCAAAGAATGTGGAAGATTTCACACATTCAAGAAAAGTGTGAATGTCGATTCAATGTATAGTTTATTCATTGACTAGACTCGACTGATTTGGAAATATTTGAAAATAGTTCTTTCTGAAAATGATTAAGGGAATTGGGAAAATCTGACAAATTTCAGAATAATCTTGGGTTTAGCGTGACAGTTTTCGTAAAGAGTTCAAGTAATTTTTGAGGAATTATGAATATACTACAAAATTAAAGGAAATTTGTACAGCCTCATTCAATGTGACCAGCTTACTCGTCGACTAAAGTTAACCAATATGGTGGCTTTGTGGAAATATATTTTCTGATTTTTGTGACCTGTATTTTGTTTTTTCGCATTAGGTCTAACTTGTGAATTTCACTAAGAGATTGGGAAATTCACGACAAACGTGGCGGTACATTCCAGCACATTTGTATAAAAGCTTAGCGCGAAAAATAATTTGAGGGCTATTCTATAAAGCTGAGAATATCTCTGAACGATTCTTTTGAAGTTACAATTTTAAATTTATTGCTGAGTGCAGACATAAATTCTCGAAATTCTTTCATAGCACGAGAATTGTGAGGCTCTTAACTTTATGATAGCGCAGATGCTGACTCAAAGTGTGAGCGTAGCATGCGGGTCTAAGCTGCATAGGTCTCTTCGGATGGACTCAATCAACGATCGACATCTTTCCGGGAGAAAGTTTGAAGCTTGGACGAATTTCATCCGAAAAAGGAATCGATCCGTATTAGCCATACTTAATCATTTACTTAAACTAACCCAATTTTGGTGTGCAGTGTGGACTCTGAGGTAATTCCCAAAGGAATACTGAATTTTCGAACTTGACCCCCTCCGTAACTTTCTCGGAAGACTAGTGCGTCACAACTTGTATATTAAACATGATACATATTGTATTAACAGTGCATCTCCAAAGTGAGTAGACTGCAATCTATAATTTCTATCTGATTAGCAGAAGCCGTCAAATTCAGAGTTTATTGAATTAAAAATTAAGACTTTTTGATGGATTGATTCATTTAAGTAGAACTGCGCATTGTGAACTGGAAATACAGTGATGCTGGTCATGAAATGGTGTCGGTCCAAATTATAACACTTGCCTCATCAAATACGTTTAGGCTCCCACTACGCAGTCGGCAACATACATCGTGAATGAATCTCAGTAAAACTCTCCCCTACCATTTTCCAAAAACCCCAAGTGTATAAACGGTCAGTACTGATACCATTGCTCTTTTATCTTCATTTTTCCATTAATAATCCCAACATTTATACACTCAAGAGGTTCAGAAATAGGTAGAGGGATAGGGGGCCTAATTCCTTTTCCCATCGAATTCGCCGTATATTTATATCACTCCATCTCCCGTAAGATTGATGATTTTAATTAGGAAAGAGGATTGGTTCGCAGTCACCGAAACACTTATCATCAGCTTTCCCCCAAACGCTTCGCGTGCAGTTAGATTTCAATGAATTGTGGATATTTTCACAATTTTCTGCTGAATAAAAAGGAAACCCAGAAATCGAGGATAAGGTATTTTGTAGTTCGCAGGGAAACAAAATGGCGACAGCATGGTCCCATCATATATTAGCGCCATCTACCGGCTATAGCAGAGGCTATGTCCGCCAGCAGAAATCTACCTCATCGTCTACCAACACGATATGGATCCACCTTACCGGCTGAGTTACTGAACTTGTCAGGGGTCTGCCTTGCCAACCAACCGAGTTACCAACATTTAGCCTGGAACAGATCCAATTCAGATTCAGTGGCGCCATCTTGCGGCGGTGGTTGGCACTACGTAGCAGTGTTTTAGTTATGCTTATGAATGTTCACATACAAATCAACTGTTCACATGGATTGCGCCTGCCGCGCCTCTGATGGAATATATGAGACACACCAGGATACTGTATATACTGGCTTATTGATGATGAATATGATGATGACGATGATGTTAATGCATGAACTCACGCGCGTTCCAAGTTCTGTACAGATATTTTGGACTTTTTCTTGTTTATTAGTTCGAATGTCGCGACAGCAGTATTTTATAACATTTAGCAATGAGGATGAAACATGATAGTGAAACTTATAATTTGACGAAGAGGGAAAAGTTAGGGTTAATCGTAGGGCACTTGTGTGATTGGAATAAGTGTAATCATGGGTTGCAAATTTATATGATGAGGATAATGCTCACTGTTCTTATTATTGTGCTAGTAGTGCAAATCTTGCATTGTCTTGTTGTTATTGCACATTTCCTTTCCTTTCATTTAATCATTCTTCTCCAACAGGTTTACAAATTATGCAACAAGGAGGTATGGTGCTTGGAACGAATATGCAGCAAGAGCTTGGACGAAACTTGGGAGTTCTGTCTACAACTTCAGTGGTCCTCAGAGGATCAGAGGTCATTATGTTATCACAAGAAGACCAAGTCTGGAAATCAGTGTTTGGGTATGTTTATAGTTCTTGAAACGTATTATCTTCTTCTCAGTATTCTATATCCAGAAGAATGTTTGTATATTCTCTATGTTCAAGTATAGAAGAAGATAGAAATGAAGGAAGACTAGGGAAACAATATAGAATGGTGTTCGAGGATTGTTGATATTTTACAACCATGACCATGATGGGATAGGGGAGGTTAGGCGGAAGGGTTCGAAGGAGGAGTCGATCGTGAATAGTTAGGGAGTGGACGTTCGGGAGGGGTCAGAGATAGCGGAGGTTGGGCGAAAGGGTTTGAAGGGGTAGTCGATTGAGAAGAGTGAGGGGGTTGGCGTTCGGGAGGGGTTGGAGGTCTGGCGTAGAGATGGTGTGGAGGAGAAGGGGTAGAGTGTATGCAGGACGCCCGTGGAAGGGGATCCGTCTGGGTGCCTCTATGGTGTTGATGGGCCAAACTTGCTGTCGAGGTGGCCTGATCCCTCGGACTGAGAGAATGTCTCAGCACCAGGTCGCATTAGATCCGCAGACGTTCTAAATACTCCTCTTCCGAGGAGATTTCCCGCAGAATGGCCGTCTGCTGGACCATGCTGGCTTCTTCTCTCGCCTCCAGGGCGTCCTGGAAATTGTGGAAAAACTGCGGGTACCTCTTTTTGGTTTTCGCTATGAAGTGCTGGTACTTCTCTAAGTACTCCCAGCCAGGGGTCGTCCACTTCCTGCGATCTTTGGGGTCCTTAAGGGTCAAGAGTGTTGGTCGTTAGGAGGTGGTACGAAAGGTTTTAGGTCTTCTATATGGGCCTTGCCCACGAACTTGCATGATGAATCGTGGAGCTCGTAAATGGTGGGGGACAGTACCTTTGAAATCCTTCACGGTCCGAGATACTGAGCGCATAATTCAGCTGAAATGTTTTTAATTTGTCAAGAGGGAATCCGGGAGCGAGACAAAACCAAATTTCCTTTATAGAATCTTATTTGCCTACGACAGAGGTTATAATATCCGGACTGCTTCTCGAGCGCATCGTCCAAATTTTTGATCACCTAATCACGCATGGACTGAATCTTGCGCATCTTCTCCTGCCAACATTTGGGAATTGAAGTTTCCATTTCGAAATTTGTCTGGGTAACTAGAGTAGGACATTGTTGACAAATTCGGTTTCATTGTCTGCAACATGTACTTGAGGTGTTCCCCAGCGATTGATGATGCCTTTACGAAATGCGGACTCAATCTTTTTACCCGTCACTACGCGTAAGGCTATGATATCCAGCCACTTCGTAAATAGATCCCGAATCACCAGAATGTACTGGAAACCGGATTTGCTCCTTGGTAAGGGACCCATGATGTCGGCAGCTACTACTAATCAGGGTTCTTCGACTATGCGATCCCATTAGCCCTGCGGGTACTCTTGGCTCGACTTTGCACATCTGACAGGTCGTACAGCTACTTACGTACCTGTTCACATCTTTTTAATGACCAGACCAATAGTACTTTCGCGAGACGAACCCATATGTCTCTTGAGTTCCAAGATGGTCAACTTGTGGGTCGTCATGGGCTTCTGAAAAAACGGAATCTCTTTCTGTGTCGGTAGGGACTAACTAACAATCGTCAAGGTCGTCAACAAAATCGGTTACCAGAGGCTTAGATCGGTAGTGGTATAACCTATTGTCCTTAATTTCCTAGGTATGGGAATGATTTCTTCGGTCGAGAGGGTTTCAAATATTCGAAAGAGAGCGTCCGGAACGTGTTGGGAGGAACCTTTCCTATGGAGAATGTCAAAGTCGTACTCGGACAAAGATAACCACCATCTCGCTAGTCTACCCGTAGGAATTTTCAAATTATGTATGCACCGGAGGCTACTATGGTCCGTCATCACCGTAAACGGCTCCTTATCCGGTATTACTTGCATCGGTTTGAAGGACAAAGGGAATTCTGAAATCGGGACAGGTCAAGACAGGGGCCTAAGACAGGCAACGTTTAATTTCTTCGAAGGCAGCTTGTTGTTCTTCCTCCCAACTGCAGCGTTGCTTCTTTTCAACCAACATGGTGTGCGGGGTCGCTACTGTCGGGCAATTGTGAAGGAACCTGCGATACGAACTAGATAGACCCAGGAACCTAAGAAGTTCCTTAACGTTGCGAGGGGCTAGATATTTAGGAACGGGGTCGATCTTGTCGGGATCTGTCTGTTAACCCTGTTCGTTCACCAAAGAGCCTAGATAGTTCACTTGGGGACAACGGAATTCGCATTTTTCGTGGTCAATCTCTAGACCGGCTCCACGAATATTTCTCAAACCCCTAGAGAGCCATTCAAGATGTTCTTCGAAGGTCTTGGTGACGATGATAATGTCGTCTGGATAGGCGAATGCATGTGGTTCCATTTTGGGTCCAATTAAACTATCTAATAAGCGTTGAAATCTCGCGGGAGCGTTGGTAAGGCGTCTTTCTTTGTAACTTCGTTTGCTTTCCGAAAGTCCAGGAAGAAGCGATAATCTCCGCCAAGCTTGATTGCCATTACGACCGGAGATGACCAACCACTATTCGACGGTTCTATTAGGTCGTGGGCTAACATTTTTTCTACTTTAGCAACCATGGCTTTCATGAATTTCGGAGATCTCAAGCAATTTCGTTGTTTAATAGGAGGATAGTTGCTCACGTTTATTGTATGCTGTATCAAATATATGGTAAGAATTTTTTTGAATGTAGTGTTATTCTCAGATTTTACGTCCAGGAATTATACATAGTAATTTCGAAAAAGAAAAAACCTTCTTTTATTTTTTCAACTTCATCCCCACTAAAAATCGTTCAATACGTAGCTCTGACGTTTCTAGGTCAAACCGACTCCCTCATCAGATAGCCTTAAAGTAGCGTGGAATCAGCACTTTTGTATTCATCTCGGTAGGGACACGGAACAGAAGGACAAGTGGGGGAAAGGGGCGAGAGGATGAGTTGAACAATGGCCAGAATTCGTCGAGGAAGGTAGATATTTTGTGCTGAGGAATTGCTCGAAGCTACCTTGAAATTAAGGGGGAGTACAAATAGAATAAAATATTAGAAATAGAGAAGAAATAGAATTCAGCTTGAAAATAGCGATAGGAGTGCCATAAGAAAGAAATGACCATTCGGCACTCCATTATTATTTAACTAAGCACTAAACATTATGGTACAGCCAAGGAGTATCTTAATTACAACTCAAACGATAATAAGAGGCAAAGAAAACAACCTGACTGTGCCACGATGAAAAGGGAAAAATTCAGGTCCTACCTCACATATTACGGAATCTGAGACACTCTATTTCAAAACTGGTGTGTTTGACACCTCGAGTGTACAATAAATACTGCCGGGACGTGCCCGGCGCGTCGACCACCGAAAGAGGGGATACTACTTGCAAGCTACACAAAAGAGAGAAAGGTGAGCGTGCGAAAATTGAGATGAAGGTCTCCGCGGTCCCGAGAGAAGAGCCGATGATGCCACTTGTCGCTGGTCTGCCTTGCCTTTCTCCTTATGCACGGATTCTTGTAAGTTTCGAACCCGAACCATCGGACTAGAGGCCGATGAGAGGGGCTGATTCCTAGCCGATGATTGGTGGGAGGGACCGTACTGCGACTAATGGGGGTTCTCACCGACCCTCAAACGATATTGAGAAACACACGAGTTAATAATAGTGGTGTTTCCCACAATTTTAGCGGAAACTCCTGTCAACTGCCGGACTTTGTGGTCATTTCGCCCTGGCTGCATTCTTGAATTAACGCGATAACCCCAGACCCTTACAAGCCAATTTCCTTGACCCTCGAACCCAGTTACCTGCTATATAATAACCCCAGACCCCCACAACCCAGTTTCCTTAACCATCGAACCCAGTAATCTGCTATGCAATAACCCCAGACCCTCACAACCCAACTTACTTAACCTTCGAGCCCAGTAGCCTGCTATGAAATAAACCCAGACCCCCAAAACCCAGTTTCCTTAACCTTCGAGCCCAGTAAACTGCTATGTAATAACCCCAGACCCCTACGATCCAGTTTCCTCAACTGGTTCAAGGTTGTGGGGGTCTGGGGTTATTGAACAGCAGGTTCATGGGCTGGAGGGTTAAGGAAATTGAGTTGTCAGGGGTTGTTTGGTCAGTTTTATGAAGAAAAATTCTTTCGCAATGTTACGGGGCCTCGAATACATCAAAATAGCGTGTTTTTGATCCTTTCGGTTAGAATAACTCGAAAACTGAGGGTGCTGAAATTTTGTTGAGCTCAGATTCAGATTTAAGGCAGCAAAAGCCTTCGGGTGCAGTAGGTGTGGTCTCTGATTCCGGACCTTTGTCAAATTTTGTCGGCCTGTGTTATCAACTTCCTTGTACACAGAGCTGTACAAGGGAGCTGTGTCTTTATCCACAACGGATAAAGATAACTCACAAAACGAACTACGGAACGTAGAACAAATCCTAATACAGAACAATTACACAAGCAAATAAATTAATAGAGCGATAACAAAATGCACAATTAAACACGTCAACAGACGACAACTGTATGTTTTGGTGTGATTATTGCTACCTAGACTTCTTTTTTTTGGATTCCACAGAGTTTCACCAGTCTATATACGAGGGATACCGGACTTGCATGTTGGTGACGGTAAGAGAGTGTGTTGGCTGACGGGTGGTAGAAGAGTTTCACGCCATTGGTTTTAACTATGTGAGTTGAGTGTGAGTGTGAGGGTGGAAGTTTGGAAGGTGAGTAAGGGTTCGGGAAGTGAGTGGAGGAAAGAAAAAGTGTTTTTTATTGGGTACAATAGGTGGGTTTCAGGTAGAAAGTAAAAGTAAGGTTAGGTTGTCAAAAAGGTAGGCGCATTTGTATTTGAGAGATTGAACGGGTAAGGGGAGCAAGGGGGTTCAGTATATTGCGGGGATGGTAAACGGGTGTCTGCAAGGGATTTTCGGGTTGGAGTAAAGGGCAAAGAGGGTGGAAAATAGGGTTGAGTGAAGGAGAGCGCATAAAGGCGGGAACTCAAAACAGAGACATCTTTCAGTTGCAGTAGGATGGAGAAATCTCATTCACCGAGTAGAAAAGTCATAACGAGAGCGTCAAGAGTGAGTTAAATGGAAGGGGATACCACCACGTTTAGTACACTACGTGGCTCGGTGTCCAGAGGTATGCGATGGAAAGAGAAAAAGATGAGCAGGTTGAGTGGGAGTAACGAGAAGGCTAGTGGTACAATGTCCAGTGCAAGTGAAGGTGACGACCTCTTTCTTCAAAAGAGAAAGAGGAAGAATCAAGAGATTCCGACGAAAAGCCCGATAGAAACTCCCTTCAAGAAGAGCGATAGAAGCCGTAGGTCACCTACCCCTAGTGATACCCTGGGTATTTTGATATCGAAAATCAAGGGGCTGATACAGGAAATAAGGGCGACGATTGTGAATGGGAGGATTGGGGAAGAGAAATAGGAAAAAGAAATAAACGAGCTGAAGGAGAAGGTAGATGGATCAGAAACAGTGTCAGTGTCGGCAAGGAAAGAGAAAAAAGATGAGATAAGACCGGTGAAAGAGGATGTCAGGGTGTGGAAGAAAATGGCAGACAAAAGATTCGAGGAGGTAGAGGCCAGGTTAGTTGTAGAAGATGGTGGCAGGGTGGAGAGAGAGCAGAAAGGTATTTGGCACAAGGTTGAGAACATAATAGGATAATGGAAATGAAGGTAAGAATGGAGAAGAGAAGAAAAGAGGATTGAAAGAATAATATCGTGATAAGTGGGCTGAGAGTGAGGGAGTGGGGAAGAAAGGAAAGGGGTAGAAGCGCTGCTACAAAGCATAGAAGAGTGTCAGGGCAGGTTCGTTAAAGTGTGGATTGAGGGAAAAGGGGGAATGAAGTGTAACGGTAGTGGAGTTGGAGAGCTGACAAGATAAGCCGGCGGTGATGCGAAGTAAGAGCAGGGTTTAGGATAAGAAGATCTACATCGATCACGATATGACGTGGGAAGAGGGACATTCAAAGAATGCTGAATGACAGAGCTAGAAAGAAAAAACGTCAAAGCAGAGCAGCGGAGGTAGGATACAAGAAAATAAAAGTAGAGGAGATAAGGCTGGTTTGGAATGAGGAGGAAGAGGAGTTGAGAGAAGTGCAGAGGGACCTATTTCATGAGAAATAGGGGCTTAGGGGAACAGCAGGGCAGTGGGGTGATACAGCTACTCTTCTCGAATGTAGCAGAGATTAAAAAGAAGGATCAGGACTTTTGGGAACACGCTGTGTGCAAGAGGAAAGATTTAGGATGAAGAAGAAAGGAATGGCGAAACCTAGGTTGAATATGGAATGTAAAAAGATGGAGAGAAGGGTGGAATGGAAATGAATGAAGTGGAATGATGGAACCTCGAAGAGAGAAGAGGACGTGTTTACAGACGAATTTGAAAGGATAATGAAGCTGTTCGACTCCCTTGTGATGAGCGTGCTACTGTATGGAGTAGACGTGTGTGGATCATGGGAAAGCAAGGAGGTAAATAGAGTTCAGGAAAGGTATACCCGATGGACACTGGGGTTGAATAGCTGTACACCTGGTTGTAGTGTGAGAAGGGAGACAGAAAAACGAGTTTGGGAATTTTTTCAGGTCGACGGGCGCGTAAGTATGAGGAGAAATTGCTGGAAGAGGGAGATAGTAGGATGGTGAGGGAGTTTTGGTAGGAGGAGGAGAAGATGGAGAAGGAGAGAGGAAGATATTTGCAAAAAAATGGTCGACATAAGGATGAAGTGAAAAGAAGTCACTAGGAGGGAAGAAAGATGTATAAGATTGTTAAGAGGAACGGCATGGAGACAGAGAAGGCAGAAAGGGAGGACAAGATAAGGGAAGCAAGGTGGAATGAGAAATATAGGTGGATTATGCTAATGGAGAGGGCGCGATAATTGTTTGGGAAAGGAGAGAAAGGGAGACAAGGTATAATAGCAAAAATAAGGGGGTTTAGTAGGTACGAGAAGTCTTCTGACGGGAGGAATCGTTAAGAAGGCCTGCGAATGAGCATCTCAATCTAGGATTGCGAAAAATAGCTCAACTAGTACCAAGAACAGAATTTTGACATTTTTTTAATAGGTTTTATCAAAATGTATGACTTGAATGGAGAAAATGTAGGTTTATCGGACGTCATCTATATTCAAAATCTCGGGGGCTTTGTCTGTTACAATGACTAAATAACTGTGAGTAACATAGCCAGCTTTCTTGACATAAAGGAGTTTATTGGGTACGACTAGTCCTTGGACAGAAAGAATCGTTGAGAGAGCGTGAAATTGATCATCTCAATCTAGGATTATAAAAGAATAGCTAGGCTTGTAATAGGAACTGCATTTTGACAATATTTCTACGAGTCTCGTCGAAATGTATAATTTGAATGAAGAAAACGTATGTTAATTAGAAGTCTTCATTAAACATAATCTCGGGAGCTTTATCTGTTACAATAACCTGATGAATTTAAATAACCTAGCCTGCTTCTTGGCTAACAATGTATCAATGATTTAAGAGAAGTATCAGAAATTTATTACTGAACGAATTTCAATAACTAGGGTACTTTGTAGAGGAACCTTCCAAGAATACAAGCACACGAGTGTTCATGCGTTTGATTTGAGTTCCAGATAAAAACGTATGACCTTTCCTCAAGAAAAATAACGCACATTCAACAAAGAGATGAACAAGTTAGTTATCTCATATTCGTCACGTGCCCGGAGTCACACGATAAGCACAGAGTAGATTATTGTTGAAAACTCTTGAATCTCCTTCACCTTGTTTCAGGATTGACATCAAATCATCTCTGTTGTTCATTTTCCCTATGCAAAATTCACTTAGAATCCACAAACAGCATGTAATAATGTAAACATATAACTGTGAACCACTTCTTCCGTTGTTCTCACAGAAAACCTTCCGTCAAATAGATAAAGGTCTATAATGGGGACAAACTTGTCACACACGGGCATTTATTGGGTACTCTGAATCGTTCTATGTTGACAAATTTTTTAGAAAAAGTTCACACAGCTATGAATGTCTAATATTTTCCGAAGGTATGAAGCTAGTAACAAAGTCTGCTGTCTTTTAGAATCTGTGCTTATAATCACAAAAATACAATAAATACAATGACTTCATATCTGCTAATAACATAGTTCAACAACCAGAGTACTTTGTGACTGTACCTTGCAAGAATATTAGCCATTCATAACGACAAAGTTTTCCTATAAATAAGAACTCATAGAAACGCAGGTGGTAGCCTATACAAGCACACGAGTCTTCAAAGATTCAATTTCATTTTTACATCAAGTCTTATGACCATATCTAAGACGATATAACGTGCATGCAAACCAGCGATGAACTTGTTAACTATCTTATATTTGTCACTTGCGAGAGTTACAAGAACGTTCTTGAATAGACTATTGTTAGAAACTCTGGAATCCGCTTTACCTCATTCCAGGTTGGGCATCGCATCATGTCTGTTGTGCATTATTCCTATGAAAAATGCACTAACAAGGAAGGTACCCCAGGTGTCCCTCACCGATTTCAATGAAGTTTTGATATGTTGTAGAACATTAAAAATAAGCCACACGTATGTGTTTTTACCTGCGGAAAAAGCTTTTTAGGGGGTGAAACAGCCTCTCAAAATTTCAGTCGTCACGGGGTAGTTTAAGGATTTTTAATAGAAGATTTCAATATTTTTAAACCAAACTGAGTAGAAAATTCATATTCTTGAAAATCATGAAAAATATCAAATTGATGACAGGATTTGATCTATTGTATAGTGCGCGACCCCGACTTGAGTTGGGGGGACATAGCCAGGGTATAGGACGCACTAATCTTGTAGGTAGACTTACTTTTATTTCCAGGACTTTCAGCCTAGGCGTCTGAAGACCCTAATTTCGGCTGGCGCCAGGTGTGACTTCCCTCTCGGGAAACTACACACCGCCCTGAAAAGGAAAGAAATAGCCACCGATCAATCGCGATTCCTCCCTTCTTCTCCGTCTAGCTCAGCATACCTGGAGAGTGGGTGGGTTGGAAGGGAAAACCTGAAAACATGGATATGCCGGATGTTGAAGGAGGGAAGAGAGAAAGACTGTACGAGCAATGAA
Source organism: Neuroterus valhalla (assembly GCA_011762715.2). Taxonomy (NCBI): domain Eukaryota; kingdom Metazoa; phylum Arthropoda; class Insecta; order Hymenoptera; family Cynipidae; genus Neuroterus; species Neuroterus valhalla. Next base: position 3,417 of record WSXT02174111.1, on the reverse strand, counting down.
TCATTACCACTGGATAATAAGAGTAAAAAAACATGATGCCTTTCTTTATTGAGTATGAGAAAGGAGATATGGTTACAAGATTTAACAAATTAAAGCGGATAAGCCGCTCACGATAAATTACAGCACCCACGTGGTGGGTGATCCTAACCTCCAAACTACAGACATTACAATGGACAGTTGCTTCTATCATGGGACTCCAAAGCCGCTCTCATGTGCCCCCTTTTTTATAGTTACCGTCCCAAAAAACATGAGAGATTACTTTAATACAGCAAGGGGGAAAAGGAAACTGCCGCTCTGATGGCGGTGACCGACAACCCGGGCAAAGCAACCCTATCAAAAATTACCTTGATTAAACTGACTCTACAATCTCATTAGTTCATACACAGGGCGATGGTCGCCCGCTCTCAGGAAGATAGTGGAAGGGTTCACTTGTCCCTGACACACATCTAGAGACTCTATGTACTGACCACTCTGTAGGTGGCTTCAAAGTCTATCAGGCACATTTTAGGTCAGAGAAAACCGCTTACCCAGAGAAGAAGATGCCGCTCTACGACGGATTTGATCAGAGAGAACTTTTAATCCATATATTTTCAATCAGTGCAGTGCGTGGCACACAACGTGACTTATCAACTTTACTAAATCACCGCGGACAAATAAAAACGTACTCGACTTTGTCAAGGCTCGACAAGGAAGACCGGGGCCTCCCGTGCGTGGGCCGACGCACGCCGCCGCTCTCCTCTACTTCTCTATTTTTCCCGGCGCTTACAAAGTAGTGCGGTAGCCGCGGAGTAATACAAGCCCATTAGCGTTAGTACATTTGAATCGCACGCTTGGGATAGGAAGCCGCTAGATATCGCCTGTAGCGCTGTCGTTGGTCCTTGGCGCGTATTTTGGATTTTCACGGTCATGAGTCTTCTTTCGGCTTGAGCGGGAGTCACATCCGCGCGCCGCCCTCGTTGCGCAGTGAACCACTGCATTCATGACCGCCTTTAGATTTTGGTTGAATGCTGGATGGTCGGCTGAGGTTGGAGAGTCTGTAGGTTGTCCTTGTGGTGGTCCAGCGAAGCGACCATCGATGCTCGGTCGAGAAAAGAAAATAGAAAGAAACAAATGAAATATTAGGCCAATCTCATGCCGACCTGATTTGCCCTTGGGGTTCCGATCACCACCGCCTAACGACCCTAACTTGATTCTACGAAAACAAGTCTGTAGCTGTGGTTTCTCGACTCCCTTAAAATCTAGGGTGCTGCTTGTCAAGCCTTTTCCAATAGGGCCCTCGTCAAGAAAAGGAGAGATTGTTTACATACCGTTCAGTTGAAACTGCAACGTTACAACCCCTCCTCCCCTAGACGAGGCCCATAGGGTCCGGAAACGAAGTGTCGAGGCCCCTCCCCCCGGGAAACGGCTCCTCAAATCCATGTACCTTATAATAGCTTGATAACCAAAAGTGAAAAAGAATAAACAGAGAAACTCCAAGCCACCACTCTGTGAGCGGGCGATCAGTTCCCCACAGGCAAATCCGGTAAGCAAAAGAAGGGAAGGGAAGAAAACAAAAAGAAGGAGTAAATAGGGGAAGGAGAGAAAAAAATTTGGTGAAATAGAGTCAGTCGAGAAAATGCAATCTGATCCCTACCTACCACCTTAGTGGCCATGATGGCTATGCGGCGCTCGATACAAAAAAAAATGTGTAAAGACCTTCATTAGGACTATGTTCTAGTGGGTGTCTTCCCCAGGAATAATAAATGTATGGTAGGCAAACGAAAACTTGAAACTTCCACATGTGTATGAGTAACCCTTCACCGAGACTTTATACTAGTGGGTGTCTTCCCCAGGAATGATAAATGTATGATTTATGAACGTAAGCTTAAAGTATCTACATGTGTAGGAATAACCTTTCACCAAGACTATATACTATTGGGTGTCTTCCCAAGGAATGATAACTCTATGGTGGAAAAACGTAACCCTAAAACATCGACTAGCTTATCTACTATGGCGCCTAATAGCGGCGATGTCGCGGTTTTCCGCTCTTGCAGTATGGGCAGTCGCGTCGGTGAACGTCTTCTCTCCCGCACTTTCCACAAAACAGGGTGAGTTCCTTCGGACATCATGGCCACATGTGGCCCTTCGTTCCGCAGCTGTAGCAGGGCACGTAAGAAAGGTGGCGAGTGAAGCTACCCACTGTATCTCGAGGGCCCCGTGGTTTCGGCGCCGGCGGATTTCTAGGGGTTGGGTTTCATCGCCTGCAGTCCCTACGATGGATGCCGCTCAGCCCGCATCTGGTGCAGAACAGTTGGAGGTTCTTCGGGCATTTTTCCCACGGGTGGACCCTCTGGCCACAGTTGGAGCATTGGGTCGGCCGCTCGGTTGGAGGTACCGTGCTGCTCTGCCGCCTCCGGGGGTTGTTTCCTTTGGTGGCCCTGTGAGTGTCTTGGTCAGAAGTGGCCCCCTTTTCCTCTGGAAATGAGCTGTTCGATGGCCCTGGCATGCCACTCTTGGCGCTTGTCCCAGGAGACGCGGAGATTGGGAAAGGCCTTTCCACTTCAGAGGTGGTGCTGCTCGATGGCCTTGATGTGCTGTTCTTGGTGGTGGCCTTTGATGGACCCGGGGTCGGGACCAGCCACTCTGCTCGCGGCGTTATACCGCCTGATGATGGGAAAGGACCAAAGGGGTGAAGGGGGTCGTGCCCTACCCCCTTTGGTAGTCTTGGGATAGATGCTCCTTCAAAAGCGTTGTAATATTGGGGAGGATCCGGCGCGATCCTTCTCTGCGGCGGCTGCTCGAGAGCTCTAGGAGCTGAGGCCCTCTGCGCCGCTTGCCGGCGGTCACGGACTGCCTTCAGAACCCAAATCGTCATAGGGTCCAGCGTCGTTTCGCTCAGGTCCTCTTCCCCTGCGGTTAACTTTTCCATTGCCAAGCGAAGATCTCGGTGGCCGGCGACGAGGCCCGAAAAATCTGCCCGGGGCCAGGGTACCACCCCACTCATTCGAGAGGGAGCGCGTTCCCTACCGCTCATGTTCGTGGAGACAACGGACACTCCTAAACAGCAAAGCCAAACAAAAAAAATGCTTTGAAGGTTATGCGTAAGGATACTATAAGGGCCTTAGCCGTGCAGGTAGGGTTTCAGGTCTTTGATGTGGAACGTACCGAGAGATCGACCATTATCGTTCGCTAATTCATATACCAGGGGCGAACGTGCCTTAATTATTCGGAACGGGCCGTGCAAGCTCTTCCCCAACTTGGCCGTAAACTTTTTCTGTTTTGACGAGAGCTGGGTTAAACGCTTCAGGAGTCGGTCACCTACCTCGTAGCAGAAATCTCTCCGTGATTTATTGTAATGACACGTTTGCCTAGTGTGTGCCTCTTCCAGGTGGAGAGTCACCAGGTCTTGCAACTCGCGGAGCCGTTCCATTCTTTCGG
>WSXT02174100.1:0-22278 GCA_011762715.2 Neuroterus valhalla | reverse complement strand
CAAGTAGACAAAAACATTAACATCGTAACATAAATAGACATGCCTGGTCAAAAACTGTAACATCAAACTTGAAAATACCGATTATTATTTACCTTTCATTGGTTATGAGACTAAGATTTTTGTTCTGGTCTAGTTACCAGTTACTTTATTAGATTACAACTTCATATGATCCTGAGAAAGAACGGATATAATTGCTATTTCAATCTATTCTGCTTTCTGTTTTTTTCATGATGATACTTTACATATCAGACAAAGAGAAGCTTATTTGACACACAAAATCTTCAGAATTGCTTTGAAATTGAAATTGGTCTTGACAAACATTTTTAGATGAAACTAATCTCTTATTTCCGTATTTCATCCGCCATTTTGAATTTCTACATTTGGTCTTCAGATTTACAATTGTCGACATAAAAAAAATCTAAGTTGCAACTTCTAATTTAATCAGTTTCATTTTCACAATGTTATACCGCCATATTGTATCCACCATTTTGAACTTTGACACTCTGATTTTGTGTGCTACATCAGTGACCTAAGAAACACTGCATAATAAGTTTCAGCCGAATAGGTTTTGCTCTACAATTCTGATCTGCAACCTTTGGAATTTTGTGATTTACATCGAGCAACCATCGTTATTGCTGTTGATCCAAAGAACCACATGACGTAGCATAATGATTCATTTCTAAACAGAATCAGTGTTGTACATTCTCAAAGATACCACCAATCCAGTGATCCCAACTTTGGCATGCAGACATACTACACTTGCCTTGGGACGCATGAGAGAAACACGACTACACGACGCCACCTATTATTGTCATGAAAATGGCTTGTGATGACGTGTTCCTCTCATTTCTCCTACCGCAAGCGCAGTACGTAAATATGCTAAAGTTGGGATCACTGCCATAATCAGTCATGATCCAATCCAAACTTCTCATCAGTTGAACTTCTATAATACATAGTGCACACAATATTTTTCCCGATTACCGCAGACGGGAAGACGATTTTACACGGCTAGTTCATTTAGAGGACAAAGTTATCGATCCCTGAATCCATAAAAGCGCTTGAAGAAATATTATTGCACGAATAATCGTTGAGGCGATACGCATAGGTTAAGTCCAAAGATATTGCTGATGATCAAGACTTTCACTAAAATCTGCCATTTAACCACATTTGTCTCATTTACTCTGACTGAAGAACCTGTATTTATTTGCAAGCAGCTTCAAGCGTAAAATTATGAACAGCAAGCTATCAAATACCGCATCACATATTATAAAACGTGGATCAAACTCAGATTTAATGTATGCTGAATCTGAAAAATCTTGAAGATTGCTTCGGAAGAAAGTAACCTCAAATACGTGAACAAAACATTATGTGGCCATATATTTGTATCATTGCGATTATGAGACCCAACATACTACACTGACCACATAATATCCATGGTAGATTAATCCCAAATGCTACAAAAAATTTGAACCAAGAACACAATAACCTGCAAGCCTCAAAACCCAGGAGAATTAACCCGAGATCGCAATCACCTGTAAGCCCTATAACCCGAGATCGCAATCATCCGTAAGCCCTAAGCCCAAGGAAAGTTGATCGAAAATTGTAATAACCTGCAAGCCTTGAACCTCAAGAGGTTCACCCGATACCGCAAAAACCTGCAAGCCTCAAACCTAAGGAAGGTTAACCCGAGATCGCAATAACCTGTAAGCCCTTAAACCAAGGAAAGTTGATCCAAAATTTCAATAACCTGCAAGCCTTGAACCCCAGGAGGTTCACCCGATACCGCCAACACCTGCAAGCCTCAAACTCCAGGAGAATTAACCCGAAATCGCAATAACCTGTAAGCCCTAAACCCAAGGAGAGTTAATCCGAAATTGTAATAACCTGCAAGCCTCGAACCCCAGGAGGTTCACTCGATACAGCAAAAACCTGCAAGCCTCAAACCCTAGGAGAATTAACCCGAGATAGCAAAAACCTGTGAGCCCTGAACCCAAGAAAAGTTGATCCGAAAATGTAATAACTTGCAAGCATTGAACCCCAGGAGGTTCACCCGATACCGCAACAACCTGCAGGCCTCAAACCCCAGGAAGGTTAACCCGAGATCGCAATTACCTGTAAGCCCTTAACCCAAGGAAAGTTAATCCGAAATTGCTATAACCTGCAAGCCCTGAACCCCAGGAGGTTAACCCGATTCCGCAAAAACATGCAAGCCTTAAACACCAGGAAGGTTAACCTGCGACCGCAATAACTTGTAAGCCTCAAATCCCAGGAAGGTTAACCTGAAACCGCAATAACCTGTAAGCCCTGAACCGCAGGAGGTTAACCCGATACCGCAAAAATATGCAAGCCCTAAACACCAAGAAGGTTAACCTGAGATCGCAATAACTTGTAAGCCTCAAATCCCAGGAAGGGTAACCTGAAACCGCAATAACCGGTAAGCCTCAAACCCCAGGAAGGTCAAGGGAGTGTACCCATACTACGTGATCTGTTTTTCTTATGTTAACATCGTTTTATCCTTTTTGGCTTTAAGGCATTTTTATTATCGTATTTGTTCAAACAAAAGAAAAATGGGTCACGAAGTGTCTGTTCCCCAGCCAGAGATCGCAATAACTTGCAAGCCTTAAACCCCAGGAAGAATACAACCTAATACAATCGTAGGGTGCGTTTGAAAGTGAGGGCCAATCGTTGTTATCGCTGTTTCGGTTATGGCCATCTTGCGGACAGCTGCAAGGGTGTTGACCGGAGCCGAATGTGCTGGAAGTGTGGCGCGGGAGGCCATGAAGCAGCAACTTGCACGGGCCAAGCTAAGTGCTCACTTTGTACTGGTAAAGGAGAGGGAATCTCTGTCGACCACATACTTGGGTCCTCTAGGTGAGCGGTCTTTCGTGAGGCTGATCGGAAATGTAAACCGAGCCGCAGATGACGGTGATCCTTCAAGGGAATCTCAGGCGCTGCAGGCTGGCTCAGGATCTTATGTGTCAGCTTGCAACTGAAAAAGGGCTGACATTTACATCGTCAGCGAGCAGTATGACAACAGGAGAGGATTCAACTGGTTTCCTGATAAAAGCGGCACTGCGGCTATCGGGAAAATCGATAGCACCAAGTTCCCAGTGCATTCACACGGAAGCGGTAACGGATTAGTTTAGATTTCGGGTGGTTCGCTCACAATAGTGAGCTGTTATCTTTCGCCGAACGAGGGAATATAAGCTATTAAAAGAAAGATGGCGGTAATCGAAGACTCCTGTTCCGACGTCACCGGTGATTTCATCGTTGCTGGCGATTTTAACGCTAAGTCCTGCGAGTGGGATATGGCATGGACAGATTCTAGAGGTCAGGAGGTTAGGATATGGCTGCCAGGTTGGACCTTACCATCTTGCACTCGGGAACCTCACCTACCTTTGGGCGGAGAGGATTGGAGGTTTCTTGAGCATTACACAGCAAGCGACCATCAGCATATTTGCTTCCATAGAGCTGCGGTTCTCAATCATCCTCCACTCCTCGCAATCCATTGAAGGAGGGTTTGAAATCGAGGAAACTTGATGCGACTGTCTTTCTTAGAACGATTGCTACGAAAGGTGGAAGCATGCTTGTAGAATCGACAAGTGCGGCGCTGGCCAGTTCGGATGCTGAGGGTTTGACAAAGGCTTCAATGGAATTGATCGAGCAAGGGTGTAACGCTTCGATGCCCAGAAGGTCTTCGAAGCACCAGAAGCCACCGGAGTACTGGTGAACTCAAGAGATTGCGGAGCTTCGGTGTGTCTGCTTCAGACTGAAGCGCAAGATTCCAAGGACTCGGAGAAGAAGATTGGATGCGACTCAGGCTAACAGGGATTATATGTGTGCCAAGAAGGTATTGAATCAAGCTATCAGTGATAGTGAACATTCCAAATTGATCGAAATTCAGGAGTCTGTTGATCGTGATATTTGGGGCTTGGCTATCAGATTGTGACCGGTAAGCTGTTTGGGCGAGAGCCTATCGCGATTCAGGAACCCGCCATGATGGAGAAGATCATTCAGGAGCTATTCCCTGCTCACCCGTCAAGGGTTATCGTAGAGGAATCCCTGCTCGAAGCGATCCCTCTTTTTACTAAAGAGGAATTGTGGGTGGCAGCCTCAAAGATATCCTGTGGTAAGGCACCGGGCATGATGGGATACCACCTGAGGTGATCAGGTTGATGGCAAGAGTTTCCTTTCTTGCTACTCAACATGTTCAATACTTGCCTCTCAGCTGGAGTTTTCTGTACGAGTTCGAAAAAGCAGAAGCTCATTCTGTTGAACAAGGGTAACGGGGCTCGATGTGATTGGAAAACTCTTTGAGACCCTTCAACGGGCCAGGTTAAGAGTGGCCATAGAAGCAGCGGAAGGCTTTGCCGAAAATCAGCATGGTTTTGAAGAAGGCAGGTCAACAGTAGGAGCCATACGTGAGGCACTTCAGGAAACAAGAGTTGCTTGGAGTGGCAATCATAGAACAAGGAGTGTGTGCCTTATGATCACGTTCAACGTCGAGAACGCCTTCAACTCATTGCGATGGGTTGACATTCTTGAAGCTTTGGAGAGGTTCAGAGTACCTGCTGCGTATTATCGGTAGCTACTTCAGCGACACGTAGCTAATCTTCGAAACATCAGAAGGGACGCGCTGCGTTGATGTAATGTCGGGAGTTGCTCAAGGGTCGGTTCTTGGGCCTGATATGTGGAACGTGGTCCATGACGGCGTTCTACGTATTGACCTTCCGGAGGGAGCGAAGCATTGGATTAAAAATCCATCGGATTACGAATCCAATGAATTTGCTGACAATTTGGCGGCGATGATAAGAGCTAGGACCGAAGAAGAAGCGAGAAGGCTGATTGAAGTTGTATCAAGGAATGTTGAAACCTGGCTTCATAACCATGTTCTTCAACTTGCTAGTCAGAAGACCGAGCTGGTCGTCCTTACCAGGCAGAGGTACTTCAGCAAGCCATTTAGAGCGAATATCGCCGGGCATAGCATTAAGGCCGTGAATGTGCTGAAGTACCTAGGTTTGTGGATTGATAAGAAGCTCACTTTTGGGATCCAGATTTCCAAGGCTGCGAGTAAAGCTCAAACTATGGTGGCAATGCTATCTAGGCTCATGCCGAACATTTATGCCCTAGGAGCTGCAAGAGGAGGACTTTAGATTTGCCTGCCGAAGGAACGAGCTTCTAAGGGTTCAGCGTAAAGTTGCGCTCAGAGTCGCTTGCGCCTATAGGTCGGTGTCCAGTCCGGCTGTTTTGGTCATTGCGGGTTGTATCCCCATTGACCTTTTAGCAGTCGAGAGGAAAAATATCTATTTGGCAAAGCAGCGTAATCAATTTGACGATAACGTTGCTACTCGTGAAAGAGCATCAACTCTTCAGCATTGAGAGGAACAGTGGAAAGCGGACCCAAAAGGGAGATGGACTGTGATGTTAGCAGGTAAGCTGAAGTCGTGGATGAGTAGGGAGCATGGTGAGATAAACTTTTTCCTCACTCAGTTTCTGTCTGGTCATGGCCATTTCAATGCCTACTTGTACCGTAGGGAAAGGAAATCTAGTTCCGAATGCGATTACTGCCCTAACAAAGCTGATGATGTTGAGCATACGTTTTTCGGATGCAGCAGATGGGCAGCTAAGAAGAGTCGGGTCCAGAAGGAAGTGAACGAATGCATCACGCCAGACAATATCTTAGGGCTGATGATAAACTCCCGCGCCAATTGGAACAACGTAGCTCAATACGTGAAAAACGTATTGAGGATCAAGAAGATGGAAGAAAAAGCTTCTGAGAGAGAAGTCGATCCTTGCTCTTCCTCTGCAACAAGCCGAAGGCCGACGAGCCCGAGTACTGTTAAAGCACTGCTGAGGACGATGCGTGCTTGTTGGAGGAGGCAAGGATTCAGAAGATAGAAGAGCAAGCAGCCATGAATCAGGAGGATGCCGAAGCTCGGCGAACTGGCCTTACCCCCATTTCCCTGGAGTAATGCGATAAGCGGTTCCGGGGAAATGGGTTGGCAGGAAAAAAGGAGTTCCAAGGTTTAGTGGGTAGGTGCCGCTCGTTAAGTCCCACTCACACGTTCGTTCCTTGTGGGCCGTCCTTGTGGTCCCCAAAGTTCGAATGTGGTTAGTACATGAGCATTTCTCCGTTTTTTACTCCTCAAAAAAAAAAACTCCTTGTGTCGATAAACTCAATGATAAATTTTGTTAGCTCTGTGGAAAATACGAGATTGGAAAAGACCGAAGACAGATCACTGATACTATCAAGAACAAAATTTTGGAATGTTATAATAAAGTTAGCCGCAACTACGATAAGAATTGGGTACCAACATCTCATTGGTCTCATTGAGAGATCTCACAATTGGACATTTTTTACCGGGAGTTAAATACAGTTATAAAGCATTACAGTACAAACCTGCGTACCGAGTATCAAAAGATATCTAAAAATAAATTAGAATCAGATCATCGTTTCCATTTATAACTGCAGACATTGATTTTCCTTGTGAGACACAAAAAATTCTGGGCAATCTGGTGGGTAAAAGTTGAACTAACAATTTCACGCGGTAACATTCAACTGCATTGAAGATTTCTAAACTAAATATCCTAATAAAAAAATAATACGATAGTAATTTGTATCTTGTTTTATTATTATTTATCACGAAGTTAATTATTTAAACTATATTATTCATTACATATAAAACAATTTATGATTAATATTTCCTTCATCACATGTTTTCAATTATATTATATTTAATAATAATATTTATTAATAATTTGTATTGCTTTCATTTTATTCAAAGTTAATATTTTAGAATCTCAGTCATAAATGTTATTGGGTAGGCAGGTGCATTGAATACCTCCATACAAGTGGGAATGAATGAATGCGCACAGCTGCGTTAAGAGTAAGTTTTCTTCAAATAAATGAAAATGCGCAAGATGGCGCAAGTCAGGCTCAAAGTATATATTCTAGTGAACAAAATGTCAACTCATTATTTTCATTAAGCTGTGATGCATGAGTGTGCAGAGAAACGAAACGGCGCACACATGAAAAATATCGCTTCATCCCTGAATAAATTACACAAAAAATGTTGAACCTGTATATTTTTTGACAGACATCACGCCTTTTCCATATTTCCTCAACATTTATTGATGCAAGAATACAATCGAGATTATTTATATTATGATACTATTCGAAAATACGTTAGTTATTGCATTTCTCTTCTTATTGCTCATTTCATGTGCTTTTCTAAGTTCAAGATGTCACTTTGTAATAATGAAAGGTAATCGTAATTAAAATAACAGATTCTTAAGTACTCTGAAGTGTCTACAAAATGATAAATAGTTTTATTGATTCTAATTCCACACTTGGTTTTTGGCCAAGATTTCGGGTCTACCAACCCACTGTGCTATGAGATCAGAGTAGAGAAATGGTTCACCTAATGTTTTGAATTAAAACCTTGTTGAGAAAGAAAAGATTTTGCTATCACCGCTTCATATCAAATTAGGATCAATGTAATAATTTGTCAAAGCATTAGACAAAAATGGTGAATGTTTCAAGCATATTTAAAACACGTATTCTAATTTGACTGACGCTCAAGTTAAGGAAGGAATCTTCGTTGGACCTGATATACAGAAGCTAATGAAAGATGGAGAATTCTTGGTTACTATGAAACCTAATGAAAAAAATGCTTAGTTGAATTTCCAAAGCGCCAGTGAAAACTTCTTAGGGAATAATCGTGACAACAATTTAAAAACTACTGTATCTACTATATTAGCAAACTTCAAAAAATTAGAATGTTTAATGAGCTTAAAAATACATTGCTTATTCTCTCATTTGGACTACTTTCCCGAAAACGTCGGAGCATTTAGTAAGGAAATGGGGGAAAGGTTCCATCAAGATTTCAAAGATAGAGCTTGGGTAGTCAGCTTACAAGATTTTCCAGATTCAGCATACATTAAATGTGGGTTCGATCCATGTTTTATATTATGTTATGCGGTGATTGATGAGAAACCCAAATTTTTTAAATTTCAAAGAACGGTATCTCGGCTTTGAAAAATTTATTTTAAAAAATCGGGCAATGATTTTCAAAGTAGAAGACTGTAACTTTCCGATACCGTTGACAGATTTACAATAAAATAAAAATTCTAGATGTGAGCGGAGCTCAAACATAGGAAAAAACCGTATTTTTTTCACTTTTAGGCTGGGATATCTCGGAAAGGTAGGGTGATGAAGAGATTCTGAGTTCAGATTCGGATTCAGCATATCAAATTCCTTCGGGTTCACCAGGTCCAGTCTGTAGGTGAAAAATGTGTTGTCCTGTGTTATTGTAGGTCAGTTCCTTTTACATAAAAAATTGCATAATGTCAAATGATATGCAGTTTGTAACAATTAGAGTGATTAGGAAGTTCTTTCTCACAAAATTTTTTAATTCCTTTCAGGGACTACCCTGTATATTTTAACTTATGATTATTAATTTCAAAGTTTTACCATAGAAAAGTTTAATTATCTTCAATACTTCTTTAAACCCTTCGAGTACGGTTATAAAATCTACAATTCTCCGCTTGGAGTAGGTAGGTCCCTCAAACATAATAGCTCTACCATCAGGATGATTATACATCTTCGCATGATTTCCTTGAGCGTGAATTCTGCAACAAAATATTATATCATTTCAATTTGAGGCAGACATGAGAACTAGTAATGCTGAGAAGGAGATTAAAAACTCACTTGCTCAATAGTCTCTCGAGATCGGGGAGAACGCTCATCATGTTGCGTGCGCTTCGCACCTCATCTACTTTGTCCATTAGCTCCGTAATGGCTTCTTGCCGCGGTATAATGACGGACTTACGGCAAGAAGGTCTACAAATCCATTCGCGCAGCAACCTGCAAAAGTAGACAAAAAGATACGAAATTAATAATATATTGAATAAACGCGAGCCTAATTGCTGCACTTACCTTTTACCAAATGCTGTGCAACAACGATCAAGCGTCTTTAGGAGCGAACCTTCACCGCTCAGTACCTTCAAGTTATTGATGGTAATAGCGTCCAGAACCTAAGTCATTTGATAAAATGAACATTATTTTATATTCAACTACGAAATTCTTATAAATTTCATCCAACTGGGGAAAAATATCAATGAGATAAGAAAAAGTTCTCTCTCATTTTTTATTGTATATTTTTTTGGAATCCAATACAAAAACATTTACGAATTTAAAAATAATTTTCTACATGTCAAAACCCACGGGAAAACCAAAATGTTCTCCCTATGAGATCTGACGAAAGACGAAGAATTCTACCTAAATCGAGATGAGTTCATAAAGACAAGAAAGAGAAACTCATAGAGACTGTTTAATGTATACAACCATATTATTCTAACCATTATTTGATTTCTCTAAGTCAGTTTCAAAAAATGCAGATGAATCTTTTTGTTTCTTAATTGAAAGCACTTTTATAAATACTTTCTCACTCTAATTACTTTTGTGATGTAAAATTTTGAACTTTTTCTCGATCAAAATAATGATTCATATCCCTTTTTGTGTAGAGTAAGCAAACTACGATATTGATGTTCCAAACGACCATTACTATCATGTTATTCTACCCTAGTATTGAGAGGTCTGCTAGTCTGTCCCACGTGAGTGATCTCACTGATTTTGCAAATTATTTTATAAACCACATCACCTTCGCTGAATTCACCTAGTATATCTTTACCATAGAGCTCTAAACGATGAATTTCCATAAATTTGAAGTTCGTTCAAAATATCGAACAAAGGTTTCAAATTAACTGAATCCTTTCACTTTTTTCCTAACGGGAGGTGGATTTCAGACCTTTCTGTGCCTTTAGAGCGACCCAGAGTTACGTATAAAAGCCGCGAGTATTCCTAAAGTTAACTTCTCATCAAGATAAAATTCCTGAAAACAATTTTTATCGTGTAAAGTATATATCAGGGATAATAGAATTGGCCAGTAGAATGCACGCGCACAAACTCGATAATATCGTAGACGTAATCTCAATGCAATATGTTCTAGAGCTTTTTCTGTCGATTTCAGTCAGAAAAGTGTTCTTTCTGACTAGTTACATTACTTGGTTAATCTCCTCGAGCGTCTTAGAAAATGGTGACCTGTGCGATGTGTAGTGTGTTGATTACGTGAGGGAACACTGTAATCACTTGCTTGAAAGTGTGGTGTACTTGTTTATCTAAGTTGCTTGAAATTTCTTTAAAACATGTGGAGCAGATCAAGATCTGCCACAAGTGTTCTGGAAGTTTATGACACGCCCTGCACCCATCGCTGGAAACTTCTTGACATGAAATGTGGCAACGGTATGCTAAGGTGGAAATGACACCATCCTGCCACACACTCACCTACTCACCCATTCACCTACCTATCCACCCACCCACCCACACACACACACACACATCCAGCTCACGGTTGCAAGGCGTGGTCATAGGTATGGTCATAGGTATATCACCCACGGTTCTGGTGAGAGTCAGTGGCATTCTTCCAGATGGACGTCGCTCCCAACGGAGCCAGTGGAGAGGGAAGAGTGCCTAGACGGTGGAGAGTTGAGTGCTTTGCGCTCTTTAACAGGAGGTGCATTGCCCTACGGACTAACCATAAGTTCATTTCGTTGCTAAATATATCTTCGAGGATTCGATCGTTCTAATATATCTCCTCCCAACTCTATTTGAGGTCAATATTTTTTCAACAATTTTAATTCCGAATGTGAGAAAATATTTATCAACCTCTGATCATCAACGATTACGATAGCAGCAAAGACATGCAAGATTCAGCGATCAAGCAGCAAATGTAAATAACAATTAAGGTATACCCTCAACTGATTTTAATAATGATAATAATAATATTAATGATAACTCTTTATTAAGTTTCCAACAAGGCAATTGGTTCGGCCTGTTTCGGACACAGTCATTTAAATTTTATTTAGGTATTATTTAGATTTGAGTCGAATTTTATTCAAATTTCATTTGAATTTTATTCAGATCTGATTAAGGTATTATTTGAATATTCAATAAAATTTATTTGAATCTCTTTCAGCTTTTAGTCAGTTTTCTATCGAATTTCAGTTGGATTTGTTCCAATTCTATCTCGAACTAATTTGAATTTTATTGAGAATTTCTTTGAATATAATTAGAATTCAAATTGGATTTTTATCTCATTTGGATATAAATCATATTCTTTTTCAATTGATTTTCTATTGTATTCGTATTTTATCCGGTTATAACTTTCACTTTATTCGTATTTCATTTGTATAATTGAACTTGTGACGAATTAGCTCTTTGTTCGGACATGACTTCATTTACGGAACATTTTCTCGCTTGAAGTTAGTGCTTGGGTGGATAATTTATACGATGAATAATAAAAATTATAATATAGCCTCGGATGACAGGACTGCCACTTTCATTACGGACCGCGTGCCCCCGGAAAAGTTTCAGGTGATGGAAGGAGACTGGGTGTGTGGAAAGCCAGAGGTGTAAATGATCCAAAAGAGAAGGAGTTGCGGGATACTATGCATGTAAGGGAGATCACTATTTTATACAAACTGGAAACAAAGAAAAAGGGAGGCGAGATTAAGCAGGTAGAGAATGGTCTAAAACTCTGGTCAGGAGTAGACAATAAATCACGGTAGCCAAGGAATTGGTCTAATTATAAACGTGAGCAAAACAGAATGTCCAAATATTTGAGTGTATATCTCCTAGATTATTATGGGTTAAGATAGAAGTGGTAAACGGAAGACTGTTAATTGAAGCATGCTATGCTCCTGTTGATGGTGACAGTAAAGAGGAAAAAGACACCATCTAAGACTCATCGAATGATTTGATATAAACATCTGATTCGGGTGAAAGAATATTATTACTAAGAGACATGAACGGTTGGGTTGGTGTGCAACGCTCAGGTACTGGAAGAGTACTTAGTTATTTCGGAGACCCAAAAACTAATGGTAATGGGAATAAATTGAACATATTATGCTAAGAAAAGGGTTTCTTTATTACGAACACTTGGTGCAGGCACATGGTACACATGTATAATTGGTACAGAGACAGAAGCCATAGTATGATCGACTTTGTTGTGGCGGACGAAAGACTGAGAGGGCTTGTAAAAGATACGTGGGCTATAAGAGGTTCTGAATGCAGGTCGGATCACTATCTCATAGTTTCAAAAATGGAACTTGTTCAAGGATGGAGAAGAAAATGTATTGAAAGATCAAAACAGACGCGAGTAAGAATAGAGCATCTGCGAAAACCAGGAGAACAAATAGTATATCATGGAATGCTGGATAAATATTTATGGCATCACATAGAAGATTAGAAGACAGAATTAGGCAACAAATATGTAGAGGGTGCATAAATAATATTGCGGAATGAAATCTTCGAAAATTACAGCAGAATTGGTATCGTTATTATTTCCGTAATTAAAAACTAAAGAATGGTACGACTGCCGGTATGGATGGTATTACCTCTGAAATGCTTAAGTGCAGTTGCGGATATTTGGTCGTGTGGTTGTGTGAATTTATGAATGTGAATGCTTCGAATAGCAAAATTCCGAATGATCGGAGAAAGGCGATCATTGTCCCAATCTACAAGGGAGAGGGTGGTCAAGGCGACTGTAATAATTATAGAGCGATTAGTCACAAAGGGAAGGATCTGGGAAAATCAATGTGGATTTATGTAAAAGAGATCATGTGCGGATCAGATATTTGGCTTCAGACAGATTACCGAAAAAAGTCTAAAAGTAAACAAAAAAGTTTTATGTGTATATGTTGACCTTGAAAAAGCTTCCGACAAAGTGGATGGAGCTAAGCTTTGTGAGGTCTTGGAAGAATACGGAGTGACTGTGTGGCTTCTGAAAGCTATACAAGCAATTTATGATGGTAGCAAAGCAAGTGTGAGAGTAAATGGACATATGAGCGATTGGTATAATAATAAGGAGGGCGTTAAGCAATGATGCGTTATGTTCTTTAGGATGTCTAATATATACGAGGACAAATGTCTGAGAATGGTTCCCTTTGACGGAGGATGTATTGATCTTGGGACAGTAAAAGTTTGTATTCTTGCATGGGTATCAAAATTAACGTGAATAACAAAAGAATTATTGTGTTTTGAAGTAAGGATGCGAAAACAAAATGCAGTATTGCCCTCAATGGAGAGAGGATAAAACAAGTTGATAATTTCCTGTATCTTGGAAGTTTATTCATTGCTGACGGAAAGATGGATGCCGAGATTTCCAGGCGCATAAATTATTATTATCATACCATTAGGCCAAATCCCTTTCGGGCCAAGCGTAACTCGTCTTGTTCCACCCCCGTTGTACTACTGGAGAATAAGGAATTAATAGGTTAAGATTTGGAAGCAAAATTGACATGGTAAACTTCGAGCAGGGGATGTGTATGAGAAGGAGGCAGGGATAGGTGTTGGATCAGTCTTAGAATTCATTGCGTGTTTTTTTTGTGAACATAAAAAACACACACTTGTCCTGTGCAACATCGCTCAGACACGGGTCGCTTTCTGAACTCTCTAGCAAACACCCCATACAAAGAGTTTCGCGAAGCAATTAAAATAATCCACTAAGCGATATCCTCACATGGGCCAATTAGTTTTACACTTTTTCCTATATACGATTGTTCTCCAAACATCCCTATCCTGGCACACATCTCTTGCTTCTTTCACAGCCATGTATCTTTTCATACCAGCTCTTGTGTTTCTATGGCTCTTCATATTTCTCTTCTTTAGGGTCTCATTCACACATTCTATCCATTCCTTCTTTGGTCTGCCTCTGGGTACGCCACCATTCACCCTACCTAGATACACTTGCTTTGTTAATCGTTCTTCATCCATTCTCTCAACGTGACTGAACCATCTCAGCAAATTTCTTCCACTCTTGTCAAACAGCGTTTCTTCTACACCACATTCTTTGAGAACCCACTTATTACTCACTTTGTCCATAAGCATTTTACCGCACATATTACGCAGAAATTGCATCTCGATCGCGTTGAGTTTACTCTTGTCCTTTTCTCGATACGTCCAGGTCTCGCTACCGTACAGGACAGTTGGTGCTAGCACAGAAATATATATAGCAATTTCAGATTTATTTGTTACATTTTTACTTTTAGTAATAACGCGTACACTGCCAATAATCTTTCTACCCTCCTTTATACGTCTGGAAATCTCTGCCTCTATCTTCCCGTCAGAAGTGAATAAACTTCCAAGATACACGAAATTATCAACTTGTTCTATCCTCTCTCCATTTAGGGTATAATTGCGATGTGTTTTCGCATCCTTGCTTTCAAACACCATAATTTTTGTTTTATTCACCCTAATGTTAAGACCCATGCTCTTCATGCTGGTATCCAGTCTGCTCAACATCCTCTGCAAAGCCTGGGCTGATTCTGCCGTAAAGATCTTGTCATCTGCAAACGCAAGGCCACGAACTTTCACTGTCCCAAGATCAACATCTTCCTCGTCAAAGAGACATTCTCAGACATTTGCCCATGTATATATTTTCATTTTTAGTATTACCCCGTACACTGGAATGTAGAAAGAATTCGACAGTGTACAGGCTATCACTGAAAGTAAAAATGTTACAAATGAAGCTAAAATAGCGATGAATAATTCTGTGCTTGCGTCAACTGTGTTGCACGGTAGCAGGACAAGAGCGAATTCAAAGCGATCGGCATGAAATTTCTGAATAATATGTGCGGTAGAACGCCGATGGACAAATTGATTAATGAGTGGGTTCTCAAAGAATGTAGTGTAGAAGAAACACTGTTTGACAAGAGTGAAAGAAATTCGCTGGGATGGTTCAGTTACAATGAGAGAATGGATGAAGAATGGCTGAACTTGCTTTTTCTGTGTATTGTTTCTATCTGGTCTTACCTCTTATGTTGCCGAAGTAACCTCGTGCATATTTATTCTGCTTCACAATTCAATTAAAGCCTCTTCTTATAAAAATGTCACGTCTAAAACGAAGGTCATGGATTAAAAAATCGAAATTAAAAATAAAATTAGGTATCCTTCTGTTCGCAGAGAACGCGCATCGAATTCTAAGACTGATCTAATACCTTTCTCTGCTTCCGTCTCCTACACATCCCTTGCTCAAAATTGTCCATGTCAATTCCACTTTCAAATCTTTCTATATCAATTCCTTATTTTCCAGTAGTACAACGAGGCTGAAACCAAACAAGTTAGGCTTACCTCGAAAGGGATTTGTCTTATTGGTATAATAATGATAATAACTTATACTGTAGTAACTGTACAAAATTATACATTGTTTAAGAATGTCTAGAATGATAAAATAATGAATGAAAAATTGTTTTAACTGATGAATCGTATTGTTGTGGGGTAATTATTATGAAGGTTTGTCAGCTTTATCCTCCCAAATTGCTTAAAGATTAGCAATGAGTTATCTTTTCATAGATACGACTGGAATTAGAGACAAAGAAATACTCTTTCATTTTGAGAATTGTCAGTGGCACCTCTCTAAATATTTTCACATTCTTTGAAGTGGAGAATTTGAGATTTGGTAAATCGAACGTTTGTCATCATCAATTTTTTGGATTCAAAGAGCCTTCGTGTGCTTCGTTGGCCGCATTTTTTTTGTTCCTCGTCGATTTCGCTCTCCAGCTCTTCATGGATATATTTAGTTCAGGCAACCAGCATACTCGAACTTTCAAGATCATCAAAATTATATTGTCAATTCAAGACTCATCTGACATTATTTCACAGCTGCTATCTCCTTCATCTGCATTGAACTACTCTTCAATTTTTGAATTCACTTTCTTTGATATTTATCCATTTCCTTCATTTTCTCTATCCTCTCTTCATAAACAATTGGCAAGGTGTGCACAAAATTCGTGAATGAGATTCGGTTTTCAAACTAACGCTTTGGTTTCTTAACTGGACCATCCTTTGCTGAAGATCACTAAACAGTGACGTAACTTGAGTACCTTTAGAAGGTTTTCAATTTTGTCGTTATCTTCCTCGATTAGCACTTTTATCCTTAAAATCCTTTAGTAAGGTTTCTTCGGGGTCGAAATGGGTGACTGATCCATCGCATCGCTTGGACGAGGGCTATAACGTTTGGCGGTAAAAACATAACTTCAAAATTATATGTAACATGTTAGCATAAAATAGAGACGTGAAGCAATCTTTTCCGTTTTTGAATCCTGCGACCAACATATTCCGGACTCATCAGCATGTATATGCTCTCCAATATCAAATTTTCTCTTATCGTTTTTCAAATCAATAATTCAGCTAACTCCTTCGCAGAGTCAATATCATTGGATGCCTGCAAGTTTACAAGTACTGAATATTGGAACTTTTACATCTTAGCAGAACATTTTGTAGCAATTATAGTTCCTCCAAGGTTTGATATAAAAAATTGTCACTTTTGAGGTGATGTATCATTAGGTTATGTCAGATTTAAGTCATGTAATTAAGTGATTAAAAGTTTTGTTAAATTATTGCTGAATTCAGCATTTTTCTCTGAATAATTACACGTTTCTTACAACTTACTTTAAATTCTGCTGGTCCCTCTAGCATTTCATTGAGCATTCGAGCTTTCTCCTTAATCATCGTTGCCAGAATCGGTTGACCCGAGTCTTAAATTTCTATGAATCATTTGAGTTCAGCAGTCTGTAATGCAGGGTGCTAAACACATAACATTTTATTGTTCCGTTTCTAAAGTCGTTGGCGCTATTGGTGATTCCACCGGCGCACTGAGCAATTTTTCGCAACAAAAAAAACCACTAATTTTTTATTTATTTAAGATCGCATTTGTTGATTCGCAGTTTCAGTCATAAAATCAAAAGCAGGCCACCATAGGACGCTCGGGGGGATAGACAGGAGCAGCCAAGCGTGAGGTCGGCCCCATCGGAAGCTGCATTGTCGAGAGCGATGAGTGTATTCGTCGAACAACTAATACCTGCCCGGAGACCGCAGCACTTAACTGATGACAATCATGCTTGCGTAGTAGAATTATATGACATATACCTGCGCAGTAGAATTCTATGGCATATGAGGATATCATCGAATAATGGAAGTTTTCAAATCCCTAATGTTTATTGAGGACCATATTTTTTGAACATATAATTGTTTTCGCAATGCTTATTCAGATGTGCACAACTAATACCTCACTTTTGCAATATTTACCGAAGCAAAGAAACTTTTTGTACGAAGTGCCACCCAATAGGACTCTAATTACATATATTTCCCTATAGATTTTGACGCGCTGAATCCAAATCCTATGTCAGAATTCGCCCTAAAGGCAATCGTTTCACCTTAACCATGAAAAACCTGAAAAAATTACACGAGAATGACTCGCTTTGCTTGTATACGATCGGAAGACACAATCCTCAACTAATTAGCAAATAAAATAGTCTGGGTAACCTTAAGAACCCCCCCTAACGTAATAATATGTGTCTGTTTCGATTTTATACAAGAAAATCAAGCAATCCATGTGATTTTGAGGTGCTTTTAAGGTAAGGGTCGAACCCAGACGTGCAGGGTCAATTCTGATGTCGGATTGATTTCAGCGCGTCAAAATACGTAGGAGGATATATGTCAAACCGCTATGTCACAACACATTTCTTCTGTGCGGCTTAACGATTTTAAAGTTATGAGTGAATCCTCACCCAAATAGCTGTTAAAATAGTCCGAATTGACTTAAAACCCGCAAAAAATGTATGAATATGTGTTTGTTCGGATTTTGTGAAACCAAATCGAGCTATTTTTGTGATTTTGAGGTGTTGTTTGAGATTAGGGTGAAACGGTGGCCAAACTTCAGGTCTGATTTGGCGTCTTTGTTTTTTAAGGTGGGTATACTTGAGAAATTTTGCCCCATATCAGTAATGTATTAAATAATCTCGCGGAACTATGTAAGTAGTATAAAAAAAGTATTGATAAGAATTTCAAATAACCAGAGGAAACCTAGCTATTTCACCAACATATTAATCCCCTGCTTCAGTGGGACCACTACAAAACTTGGAGAATTTATTACTACACCAAAGAAATACCTCCTCTGAGCAAACTTTGAATCAACACTTTCTCCAAGCTAATCCCAAACCAGCAACTTCCTCCAGTCGATTTTGAACGAATATCTTCTAGTCGATTCTGAAGGAACACCTCATTTTGATTGACTTTTACGAAATGCCAGTGTGATGTAAGATAATCCAATTTACAAATAATGGATAAGATAATCCAAAACAAGATTCAGAATAGCTTTTAGAAAGTATCATAGAACTATACTGCGCATTTATAAGTTCAGTATAAGTCTATTGCGCATCCATGGGTTCCGTAGAATTATGATGCACATTCAAAATTTCTACCAGACTCTACTGCGCAATCACAGATTACATAGAATCTCAACTGCGCAATAGGTGCCACATTGCTACTGAGCATACATTAGTTCTGTAGAACTCTAACGCGCAAATGTTAATGTAGGTGCTATAGAACCCTAAGGTGCATACATAAGTCCTCTAGAACTTTAATGTGCATGCATATCTTCCAAAAAATTCTACTGCGCATCCATAAGGTCAGTAGAGCTCCACAGCTCATACGTGAGCGATACAGAACCTACGAAAACGATAATTGTCGGAACTATCGATCCCGAAGACACTAAAGCTATATGTCATCCGAATCGTCACTTCACACAACCCCAAAAAGACGACCAACTCGAGAAAATTACTCCGATTCACAGTAATCTGGGTTAAAAAAAAGATTTCATTACTTATTTGGATGAGAAGACTAAGACTGCTTACCATATTATTGGCAAAAGTTGTTCCATTACTGGCAAAATCAGGTGGAATATACGATTTGAAACGTGCTTGTGCCAATAACTGTTGATCCAGAAAATACTCTCTCAGTAAATACACGCAACCTCCAAGAGCGTTTACTGCTAACTCTTTATCTTCTGCTGGAGTTAATCCCAAACTATCACCTGTTTTATTTTTAATGAAGAAAATCGCATCAGTCTTGACTAACTAAAACAAGACGATAATCAACAGAAATAACAAACCTGAATTGAGGTAGAGCTGCAATTCTTTAGGCCACTCAAACTTTGACTCTTCGTTCTTGAAATACTCTTGCTCGTGAAGGTACTGAAAACCAAGATACAATTTCACTTGTAGAGAAACAGAACCAAATAGAGTCAAACAAAAACATTCAAGCTACTCCTTACCTGCAAGATTTTCGTAGCTGACCAAAACTGTACTTCTTTTTGAAGAGGTTCTTTGATTGCCGATGGGAGCATACCACTCAAGATCTTCAATGTGCTCCGAGATATAATACCACGTTCATAGATTATCTGCAATCAACATTTTAGACATCCTTGAATACATGTTATCTTCAAATTATCATTTTGTCTGCTTATTGTTGATAAAATTAGCATACGTGAACAGGAGGATAATGAGCGAGCAAAGTCAGGAGCCTAGAGTTGCAACGATCATCCGTGAATTGTCCAAGGTAAAAATCGCCAATCGTTGTGTCTAGGAAGCACACTCCATAAGATGGTGTGGTCTGTCCATAATACTGCTTTTCTGTTAAAGCCAATAAATAACTAGAAGTGGGTACCGCTGCTTCTGCATCCTGGGCTGTGTAGACTTTAGTGCCTCTTGAACTAATTTGGCATATCTCTCGCTTTACTACTTTGTCGAACTTGGATGGCTTGCTCACTATAAGTTCAACGTAACATCGAAAAATCATTCTAAGGTCCTAAAGTCATATTCAATAAACAATGAATTCACCAAAATTTGGAAAGAAAATTCAAAGTTTCTATCCTTGAATGTTTATACAGTCATTACTGCCTTTTTGTTCATTTTATCAAAAAACTATACGTATTCTGTTTTTATATTAACAAGAAATAAGAATGATTCCTGTTAATCACCCTCCAAGTTTCAAGCAATAAATATTTTTATAGTACAGTCGTACAAAAATAAAAGGACAAAAAATTGGAATTACTCTTTAGATTTCAATATCACAAATGTTACAGAAGCAATCAATACAACATTTTGATTTTCAAGGTTCTAATGAAAAATTCGAGGAGATTTTCAGGTTTTCAAGGTTCAGAAAAAGTTGAACGGAAATTCCAGGTTTTTAAGGTTTTCCAGGTCACTTAACACCCTGCGTTTTGGTCGGCTCGGGACGCAGTGTCTGGAAAAAAGCTGAGAAGTGATAAAGCCGTTGACATTTCTAGCGTTCTGCCGGCTTATTGACAGGAAGAATTTCTCGTCAAGTAAGCCTCCATGAACATTTCCACTTTGTGAAAATGTTTGCTTCGAGAGACTTTACTTCCAGGAAAAAGTTTTATGGGGAGTTAATGTCTTCAGGGAAAAGGTTTGGATTCATTGTGGCCTTATAGTAGATGCCTGTAGTGATTGCCACACCTGACTTTTGAATTTTTAGGGAATAAGAATCGATTGATAATAAGTTGAATGTATATTGTGTATATTGTGTTTCGAAAGTTTAATTGTTTTATTAGCACGGATTAGTACTGACAATCAGAATTTCATGAACATCTTTTACAAAATACATGAAACATTATATATTTTTCATTCGTTTTTGGGTTCTACATTCACAGGACCTACACAAATTTAATTCGAACAATAATTGCATTGTATCATACACATGTATCTTGATCGTTTATTAGAAAGTCAGATAATTTCACTTTCCACAAATGAGAAATAATTTTGAAGGTGATTTTCAATTCTAAAGAATGAAACGTGATATTTTCTTCTAGTTGGACAAGCATTTTATTATAACCTTCTCATTCTGAATGATAAGGTATTGGTTTTATGCGGAAATTGACTTTCGCGGATTTAATGAAATCTCGACGTTTTGAGACAACTTGAGTCCGGAAAAAATTTTTTTACGAAGATGTCGGTCTGTAAACTCGATAGCTTTCGAAAGAATGATCATATTGGATTGTGCTTTGGACACTTTTTTAAGGCTTGAAAAGAAAGGACGAATCCGTTAACCAGCCATTTTTGTCCTTTGGTTCTGGTTTTATCCATCGAAATAGCTTTTTGAAAAATAAAAAATCCACGTTTCCGCTCAACCTATGCAAGGTGCAAAAAATCTTGACAACCAAAATTATATATTTTAAAAAGATCTAAAAATTTGCTGCTGACCACTTTTTTTCATAAGGTGCATAGTTTTTGTTTAAATCATGAAAAATGCTACCAAAAATACAAAATTTCATTTTTCAGCAAAACTCTGCAAGATACGGAAAAAATGAAAAGCAACAAAATTGTTCACCTTAAAAAAACCTCCAGATTTAATTCTGACTATTTTTCGATCAGACGTACATTTTTTGTTATATTCGTGACAACGCTTTTTGAACAAGGAAAAATTCAATTTTCTGGCCAGACTATGCGAGATGTAAATATCGGTGACGAGTATTGTAATAAGAATGTGTTTCTTAAGGCCAGTAGAGCCTTGAGTTAACTTAATTAGAGGTTTTCAGTAGTTTTGCAATATTTGCAACTTTGTGTATGCATTACAATGTAAACTGAATCAAGAACGTAAGTATCCAAGCGCGAAGCGCGAGATCCGAATGACGCGCGTTCTATGCGCGCTTAAACTTACGAGCGAAGCGCGCCATTAGAATGTGCCCGCGCAGGTGGACGATTTTTTTTAAAATAAAAGCTCCAAAAAAAGAATAATGAAGAAACGTACCCTACACGAAGCTATAAAGTCACGTTACTATTCTAACGTATACACTCGTAGTAAGTTTTGGGGAGAATTTCTTCCCTATGACACGGTTTCATTATAAAGAACAATCATGTCGACGAATTTAAAGTTATAACTTTAGTTCTGAATATTTGATGATATTTGAAGGTATGGAAGAACTTTGATTTACACATGACTTTACTTACATTTACATTCGAATTCGATCAGATTTATCCAAACGTGTGATATTTATATTCCCTCTTGTCTGACTAGCGGTGTGCCAGGTGATATTTTCCTTGTAGGAATTCATAGTTTTTGAGAATAGAGGTCATGCTACCAAATAAAATGGCGAAATCCCTTAGAAGAAAATAACCTAAGCGTGAGGGGAAAAATATTCCGAACGCGTAGCGCGAGGTAAGTACATCATAGAGCACGAAGTGCAAGATCCGAATAACGCGCGACTTAAGCGCGCTCCAACTTGCGAGTGGAGCTAGCCGCGCGCCATCAGAATGTGCCCGCAAGGCGAGCTCATTTTTTTAAATTCTCATTCTGAATGAGAAGGTATTGGTTTTATGTGAAAATTGACTTTCACGGATTTGATAAAATCTCCACGTTTT
>WSXT02174089.1:0-22287 GCA_011762715.2 Neuroterus valhalla | reverse complement strand
ATGTGAAAAGAAATTAGGCAACAAAACTTCTCTACCGCTTTGGACAAACTTTGATCGAGTGCGCAGCACGAGACTCGCGATGAGAATGTGCCCGCGAAGCGGGCAGATTTTTCAGTATATTTTACAGATCAAAGAAACTGATATTTTTATCTTTTCTCTATTCTATGGTAAATTTTGATTTACCATCACAACCGGGTTAAGTTTTTGTAAGAATCGTCGGCTTTCTTTTCTGGAATCAAATTAAGTTCGCATTTGAGCGAAGAAACAAGAAGATTGTAAATTGTGAGGCAAAAATGGATTGGTTGAATTTTCTGAGAAGGAAGAGTAAATTTCAATGAAAAATAGTTTCTAACGAAATATAAACATTTCTAACCATAGAGACGATCTTCGAACTCAAACATTAATCTATAACTTGAATTGATTAATTAACAATTAAAGTAGATATTGAAATAATAAAAATTCCACAACATAATTAAATCTTCCCGTCGAGAGACAATTTTAAACCGTATTCGGAGATTATTTTTCTACCGAAAAAGATCAGTTTGAACAATATACCTAATTTCCATGAATTATTTGGAAACTAACGAATTTCCCAACTTAGAAAGAATAATTTCAAACGAAAACAGTAATAATACATATTTTGGAATGAACAGATTGCAATTTCGAATAAATTTAAAATACTCAACCATAACACATGAATTTTTCACCAAGAAGGATGACTTTTCGACAAACAATTTATTTTTAACGGTTTTTGACTAGATATATGAAGCAATATTATGATTTTAGTTTTTGTTTGTCCACTGATCTTATCAATATTTGAATAATTAATTATTTACATGTTGATTTTTCTACAACTTCAGAAAATCAATATTCCAATGAATAAATATCGATAAAACCAGTAAGCCAACAAAAAATATATCACAATATAAAAATTAGGGAATTTTGAGCCCAGAGGTTTAATGTTTAACAAAATTGGGGGATTTTTGATCAAACTGAAAATTGATTTACAAGAAAAAAAATTAATCATGGAGTTGATCTTTCAAATAAGCTGTGGATGTATTAACCAAACAGAGAAATTTTGAGTCGAAAAGACTCTGTTTTTTTCTTAGAGATGAATTGACCAAAAATATTCTAATTTTTGAGCAATTGATTTTATAAAAATGAAATAGTTGAATTTTCAGTGAAAAAATTAAACATCGAGTTGAACGGTTGAATGTTCAATAAAAGGCATAGAATTTAATGGAAATAATAAATTTCGAATAAAAAAAAGTCTTTTTTTTAATAAATGTATTTATTATTTAGCGGGTAATATTTTGAGTTAAAAGAGTAGTTTCAAACCAAGAAGACCGGGTTTTTACTATAAGAGAAAAATTTTTCCGAAATTTCAATAATTTTTCACCAAAAAGCTTGACTTCCAACTACAAAAAGGTAGGTACCAAAAATAAAATAGTTCAATTTTCAGTTAAGAAAATGAACATCCAAACAAACAAAAAATTCTTTTTTTAAAATTCCAAGAGGTGAATCTTCATCTATACAAAAATGACTGATTTTTATAAAATAATAATTTTTCTACTAAAGAGAAGACATCTTGACTAGAATCATGAATCTCTCGTAAATCCTACAATATAATAGTTAAATTTACAGTTCAAACAAAATTATCATGAAAAAAGAATTCAAACAAAATAATTAAGTACCTCAGCCAGAAGGCGAATTTGAACCAAACAAGGGGATTATTTTGTAACTAAAAAAGATCAACTTTCAACATGATACATAAACTTTTATGGATTAATCAAAGTAAAAAAAAATTCGAAAAAAGTAATAATGAATATTTTAAATTAAAAGGATTGCAATTTTGGATATATCTCAACAAACCAATACCAGCACATGCATTTTTAACGAAGGAGTATTTTTTAACAAAATAAGGTTATTCTTAAAAAAACAATTTAATTTTCGACCAAACAAGATAAATTGTTAGAACGTGAAGTGCAATTGTAGACTTTTCAAGCTAGCAACCAATTTTTAACCAAATGAGGAATTTCCATTTAAAATAGAACAATAACAAATTTTTTTTCTGTTCCCACTTCTACTGCCAAATGCTAGGACATGAATTCGTATTTTTCTGATGATTTTTTTTCGCTGATTTTTTAAAATGATTTTGTAAAAAATATAATTCAAAGTTTATTGAAAAGCAATCCTACCTGGCTGTAAATTAAACTATTTGATGAAAATCATTCTTTTTGAGTGAAAATCGATTTATTCTGGTGGAAAATTTCAAATAAACTTTCTTGTTGAGAATCAATATTCAAGGATTGAAGATTTGAACTATTTTGTGTAAAGTTTGTCTTCTTGGATAAAAAAAATCAACTATTTTATTAGAAAATTCAAAATGAGCTCGTTGGTTGAAAATTCGTATTCTAGTATTAAAGACTCACCATTTTGCAGGAAACTTCTCTTTTTTCCATAAAAGTTTCTTCTCTGGAAAGGAATGCTTGTTTTTATAGTTAAGAATTCAACAATCTAGTGAAAAAGTCATTAGCTTTTTGATGAAAATTAATATTTTTGTGTTGAGAATCCAACAGTTTTGTCCTCGAAACATCGTCTTTTTGTCTTGGAAATTCCAATCTCAGTGGAAATTTCTTTCAGTTCATTTATCTCTTATATCTTTGTTTGCAAATGATTAAATTTTCTTGAAAATGGTTCTTTTTTTGTAAGAAGACTATCTCCTAGGTTATAAATTTAGTTTTCTCAGTTGAAATTATGTAACTGTTTTATATTTATTCATTTGTTAAGTATTTAGAAAAAGGCATAAAAATGTATAGGAATAAATTTTGGATCCATGAAGGTGAATCGTTTTAATCTAGAAATACTATATTCAAAATTTTATGCAACGATTTTATATCGGGAGGTTTACTGTTTATTCCATGAAAGCTTTTGCAAATTGATATAAATGATAATTTTTCTGCTCAACCCTTCACTTTAACAAAATAGTTACATTTATTCCGATTCACGCATTATATACGCTATCTAGGAGCTGAGCAAGAACGTGCAACTTCAGAAAAAAGCCAAGAACGTGCCACTTTAGGAAAGAGCCAAGAACATGCTACTCCAGAAATGCATTTTTGTTACTTGGAATTGCTAGAATGTGTCGGGGAACATTTGACCCAAACTGGGAAAGTTAATCGTGAATTTTTAACAGTAAAATCTAATTTCGATAAAAAAAACTTTGAAACTAAAATACACTCATTTTTTACAGAACCTTTGAATTGGAAAGTGGAGAAGTCGAGTTATCCACAAAACATGATTTTTCAACCTAAAAATATACTTCTTCAACATGAAAGAAAGGAAATGTTAGTTTGTAATTAGAAACATTAGTTTTTAACCAATAACCAAAAATTTTAATTTCAGTAAGAAATCATTTCTCAAGCGAAAAAACAAAATCTTCACAAACTAGTTGAATTCCCAGCTTGAAAAATAATGTTTTGACGGAATGATAGGAATATTAATGAAAAATAAATACAACTCATGAGAAATGAATTTTGAATCAAAAGAGATAGGTTTAATCTCAGATAGAAAACATCATTTTTAATTGCATGAAAAACGAATCCCCACAAAAAGTTACATTTTTTATTAATAGATGATGTTTCAACTGAAATTTCGACCCGAAAAAATTCATTTTGTTTCAGGAGCTACAAATTATTCACAACATACATGATTTTTTGAATACGTAGTAGAATTTTGAACTGAAAAAAAAGTTTGACATAAAAAATAGTATATTTGGATTTCCAGTTGGAGGTTGATTAGCAAGATATAAAACGATTTTTAGGTGAAAAAGTACAATTTGCAAGCATAGAGATATTATTCTTTGAAAAATGGATTTTCGGCAAGTTAATTGAACTTCCAACCAAATAGTTCATTTTTTGAACAGGAAAGAAAAATTCTCAACGAAACATATATTTGTTGATATTTCAACCAAATGAGATTCGAATGAAAAAGTTAATTTGTCTGGTTAATACAACCAAGAAAGACGAATTGACAACACAGTAATTGGATCGTCCACCAAAACAGAATTTTTTCTATTAAAAGCTTGCATTTAAAAAGAGGCTGAATTTTTAATTAAGAAGATAGATTCATTCCTTATCAAAAAAAATGAATTACTAACTTGGAGAGAATAATCATTATAAGTTCAATTTTCAACCAAAGAAGACAAATTTTTACCCGAATGGTTGAATATCAATACGAAAATGTTCCAAATAATGAAGAATAAATTTGAAATCAAACGAAAAAATCAGAATAATTCATATAAGAGAATACATTTTTAATGGTATGAAAAACGAATTTTTAATAGGAAAGTTGAATTTTCAAAAAAAAAACTTGGAATCATAAATAAAACAGTCGAACATTCAGATGAAAAACTAATTCTGATTGTATAAAAAACGATTTTTCTCAAGAAATATTAACAGAAATGAAGTTCCAACCAAAACAGAATTATTTCTCACGGAACCGTTGGATTTTCTAACGAAAAAGTTTGAACGATGGATTCCTTACGAAGAACAAAAAAACGAAATTTCAAAAAACAAGTTCAGTTTGTTACCAAAGAAATGAAGTTTGAACTTTAAAAAAAATCGAATAAATGAGGGACCTATTTCCTACTAAAAAAGAAACAGTTGAACTTCAGCCAAAAATCATATTTTAATTGTATAAAAGAAGGATTTTTAACAAAATTGTCACATTTTTACAAAGAGATGAAGTTTCAACTAAAACAGAATTATTTCCAATTATACAGTGACATTAATGACTAAAAACGCTGAGATATTGACT
The DNA here is from genome assembly GCA_011762715.2 of Neuroterus valhalla. Classification (NCBI taxonomy): domain Eukaryota; kingdom Metazoa; phylum Arthropoda; class Insecta; order Hymenoptera; family Cynipidae; genus Neuroterus; species Neuroterus valhalla. Next base: position 17,469 of record WSXT02174089.1, on the reverse strand, counting down.
TGAAATTATAACTTTCTTACCAAGAGGAAAATACGAATTTTTCTTAAATAATTTGAGTTGTAAGATGAAGTTCCAAACGAAATGATGAATGTTTAACCAGAAAAAGAGAATTCTCAACAGGAAAGTTCAGAATTAATCCGAATGATCGATTTTTCAACCGGAAAGATAATTCAAAAATAAAAAATTTTAACCAAAAAAAGAAATTATTTCATAAAAAAAAAATTAACTTCGTTGCCTCCCTTCCTCGATTTCCTTAATAACAATTTACGGTATACCCCCTCCCCTTCAATGGTAGAGTAATTCATGTAGAGGTACTCTCCAAAAACTACTAACTGAAAATTTCAAAAAGTGAACTTGGCTCACTTTAACTCTCATGAGGCGATTTGTGAAAAGTTTCCAGCACGAGATAATCGAAGAGAAGGCAGCGAAATCTTTGTAAAAAGAAAAAGTTCGTCGTGAAGAAGAGGAAGGAGCATTCTATTTTTTTAAAAGAAGATGCGCGATCGCCGGCGGCACGCAGCTTTGGAAAGGGGCAAAAGGGACGAAAGTGCGAGGGGTGGATGAAAAGGACGGGGGTGGGTGCGGGTGGAGAGGCAGCTACACGACTGGGAGGCGAAGTGTCGTCGTCCGAATAACGGCCGAACGGCATCGACCGATCTTCCTGCGGCCCTCTGCCCGTACACGAAGCGTCAACTTGTTTCCCTTCTATTCCACGAATATTGAGTTCAATTTGCCTTCTACCCTTCTCTCAACTCCTTCCCCAATCCGCCAATCCGCACACCGCGACACGAACCTCTAATGCGATTGTCCTTACCTTTTGTCCCACTCCCCATAGTCCCTCGAGAATCATCCTGTTCTTGTCTACTCCTCTTCTTTCAAGCGTCAACCAATCCTAAGTGAACAGGTCTCACTTTCGCTAACCACACCACTTATTAAAATTGATGAGGAAAGAAGGTACTATCCGCAGAACTTCTTCTCTTTTCATTATCAGCCCTCTACCTCTTTTGTCCAACTCATACTTCGGTATCTTACATCTAAACATATCTCTGTTTACATCCCCTCCTCATGCTCTACTTTCCTTGTTTCTGATTCACGAGCTTTTATGAGACACTGACAATTTTAAGATTTTCCCTCATAGCCCCCATCTCCTGCTTCTTGGCGACTCTTTTGCGATTCTCTCGTTCCATTCACATTCGTTTCCTCCTCTTCATAGATCTTCTGCTTAATCCTTTCCCAAATCCCTAGAAGGGGATTACCTTCGGCCAGGGATACGAGTCATTTGACTTTAAACCTCTCATCTTGTCCCTTTCCCTCCTCTTCTTCTCAATACGTCTTCATTGCTTCTCTCCGAACCCATTTTCAGTAATAATTCTCAACTTCTTGCCTCCTCTTCTGCCTTTTTTTATCATACATTAGTATATGTCATCTTCACTATTGTCTCTTGACTCTTCTTCTCCTATATTTCCCCCTCTTCTTTCTTGGATCTCCCCTCTCCTCTGCAATTTCTTCCTGAGGCTACAATTCCTCTTTTGTGTCTTTATGATGTGGACCATATTTTCCTCTGATAACATTCTAGAAGCATCCCTTCCTCCTACTTTTCCTGCTCCTAATCTTTCTCATCTCCGACATTATCGGTTGACTCTCCCTTCCTCTATTCACCGCCTGATCTTCCTTTACCTTTTCACCTTCTTCGCAATCTCTTTGTGCTCAAAATCTTTCTTGTCTTCGACATTTTCTCTCCTCTACTCTCCATCTTACATTTTTCCTTTGCCATTACCCCTTCTTTTCAATCTCTTCGTGCGGCCACTATTCCTCTTTCGTTTCCTCATGATGTGGGTGATATTTTCTTCCGATTACATTCTGGGAGCATCTCTCCTCCTCTACCCCTCCCGCTCCTAGTTTCTTCTATCTTCCACATTTTCTCTTGACTCTTCTTCTTCTCTATTATCTACCTCTTCTCCCTTTACCTCTCCCCCTTCTTCGCAATCTCGTTGTGCATCTTCAATCCCTCTTTCGTGTCCTTATGCTTCGGGGGATACTCCCCTTCGGTAACATACTAGGAGAATTCCTTTCTTTTTTACCCTCCTGCTAAAAATCTTCCTTGTCTCCGACATTTCCTCTTCACTTTTCTTCACCTCTACTTTCCATCCACAGCATTTCTCCTCTCCTTATTCCTAACACCACCTCTTCTGACCAACTAATACGGCTATCCCTTACCTCTTCACTATATCTCTCTTTTCCCCCTGCCTTTTCTTACATATTTTCTCCTTCTTTTCCTCTCTAATATTTTTAACCTCAACCCTCTTTTCACGCTTTTTTTTCGTTACCTCTCATCAACAAGCTTTGACATGACATTACCAATTTACTCTTTCTAATCACCTGCTTCGTAATTCTCTTGCTCTATTACACACCTTTACGTCTTCTTTGTTAGAATAACTTAAACTCTTATTACGCCTCTTTCTATTTGCATGATCATAAAATCTATCTCTTCTCTATGTCTTCTGTACTTCTTTCTCTTCCTCCTCCGTTCCTTCTTGAGTTCCGCTTCCATCACCTCTTTTTTCGCCTGTAAACTCTCTATAGTGTACACTCCTCATGCCTTTCTTTATTCATCTTTCGCGAACCTATTTTTTTTCCTTTCTCAGACCCATCTCATTACGTTTTATTATTCTGCACCTCGTGTTTCCTCATCCCCACGTCTCACTCTCCATCTTCTTATATCTTCACCTCTCCTCTAATCCTTGCATGTTCCACTTTTGATCCTCATCAACATCTCACACAGATATACTCTTCCCTCTTTTATCATCCATCCTTTCTATAATTAGTAATATCTGTAATTGTCACTAGACACCACAACGAAATTTTTCTGATCCACTTTTTACCTCCTCCGCAGCCTCTACTCATCATTCAATTATGGCAGTATTCTTTCATGTTTGTTAAGTGGAAAAAACAGGCTTAATTCTCCACCTTATACTTGGCATCGTCTCTTGAGTTTGCATCTTCTTTATCATTCGCACCTCCTCTTCTTGAATCTTCTCTTCCTTCTCTGCCGTCTTCTTGTCACCCATCCATTCCTCTTTTGTCTTCTTTTACTTTGGGTCATCTCCACTTGAACCCTACATTTTCTTCCATTCTAGAAGCATTTCCCACATTCCAAAAGCATTTGAATCCTTTTCTTTCTTCTTATCATCATTTCTCTCATCATCGACGTTTCATCTCCACCATCTTCCGACTTTTATTCTGGTGTATTTTCCTTTTTCTGTCATTTTTCTGTCTGCCGATAATTCCTTTTCCTGCATATGCTGTGATTTTTCTCTGTACCTAAACTCTCTTTCACTTCATCTTTCAATCCTTGTATCTCTTGCTGCAACTTACTTATCTTCCCTTCCAGTTCGTTCCATACCTAATTCAACGTGCCCTATTCGAATTTAGGTTTTTGTGTCTTCCACCTGATCTTTCTTCACTTATGCTGTTTCACCATGTCCTACATGGCTAATGATCCGACTCCACTCTCTTCTCTTTACACATTCAACTGGCTATATCCTACCCTCTCATATCCACATATTCATTGTAAATTACTGTGCCCAAGTTACTCTTTCCAAAAGCATATCCCTCTTCTCTTTCACCTATTTTGTTCCCTTCGAGCATCTACAAAACCCCTCCCCTACTACCTTTGAGAGTTTTCCCTCCTGTTTATTAAGTCTTGTTCTTTCACGTGACTTTCTATCCTTCTTATTTTATCTTCGACCCTATTTCGTTATGAATGATCACAATCATGTACCAGTTCCTTCTTACCTCTACTTTTCTTCCCTGTATCCTTTGACTCTTTGTTTACGATTCTTCTCTTTAAGTGCCTCTTTCTTCACTTTTGTGTTTTTCCCCACACTAGCTCTACCCAGTCATTTTTCACATATTAGCTTTTCCTGTTTCTCACTTGAGTACATTCTGTAATATACAATATAAATTCTTATTCCTATTACTGTCTTCTCTTTCGAAGTTCGTTCTTATATTCTTAAGCCTTTTTGCATCACCTTCTGTTTTGCTTCCTACGAGGACATTTCTGATAATAGGAGTGATAATAGTGATAATAATGTGTCTTTCATGTCTCATTTTTGTGTTATACTTCTTTATCTCTCCTAAAGAACTTTGGTGCTTCTCTTCTTCCTTTCTTTTCTGTTATCTTCAATCCTATAATAATGAAGTTTTTTCTTCCTTCTCCCCTCTTCTTCCTCAACATTTATCTTTAAACCCCACCTACTCTCCTTACGATTGACTCCTAATTCTTCACCTGCTTTGATTCAATTTTACCTGATCCATTTATTTCATCTCTGCCCTCTAGTCGCTTATTTCTAGTTTTCATCCCTTTGTTTTCCTTTCCCTTGTCGTCTGTCCATAAGCTTCGCCTTTTTGTGTTCCTCTTTCTTCTACCTCCTAGATTGATTGGATGATTCAATGTATCCCTTGAGGATTTACATCTTCCTCGTACCTCTCTACTATTTCTTCTACACACTCTATCACAACTTGAGTAGTAGGGTTCCGAAACACCAAGAACTCCAGTTTCAAGTACTTAGAGTAACCTCTTTCTCTAGAGGTACCGCCTTCCTTCTACAACCTTTCTTCCTGTTTGTCTCCCCCACCCCCTTTTCTTACTTATGAGTCTTTATCCTTATTTTTCATATCTCTTCCAAGAGAAGATCGGAAGAAGAAGATCGGACAAGACAACTATTTGCTTTGCTACAATCTTTCTCTCCTTCCATCCTATCTAATAACGTTTGTTCAATTGTTTTTGCTTCAGATGAAAAACTCTGTCTCTCTATCAACAATAGATGGTTTTGAGGATGAGGAGGACACCCACTTCTGCATAAAGTGCAATGCAACAATCCACGGCCTAGAAAATTATGTGCGTCATCGTCAGATGGGATGTGGCTCTAAAGAAGTCCAGTTAGCACCTTCAACTCCAGCGAAGGTGTCATATCCAGAAATTTTAAATGCAGATGCCTTCTTCAGTTCTCTGGAACTTCAGAGTAGCTCCAAATCGAACACCCGTCGCACAGCTTCAGCGGATCGTTCAAGAAGGTCTGGAAGAAGTGAGGACCGGAAAAGAAAAAATAGAAAAGACAAAAGTCCTGAGGATTGTAACGGTTCAAAGGAAAAACTTCACAATATTCTGCCAGTCGTCACTGATCTTGAAGATCCTACAGATCACCTTGGCATACCTTCTCTGGTAGGATTTCCGGATATAGTTTCAACCAGCAAACCATCATCTTCTGTGAAAATGACTTGTCATTCTCAGATGGTTTCTTCCGGAAAGATGGATCACTCGGATTTCCATGGAAAGCATGATTCCATGGAGAGCGTTATCTGCAAACAGTTGAATGCAAAACGTGAGGACAGCCAGAGGCTAGACCAGGATCATGCAGTCTGGCTAGAAGACACTCTTATGGTTGACATGGTGAACAAAGACAGTTTAAGATTTGAGGATTTCGACTATCAAGACGAGGAAACTGAAGAAGAGAGTATAGAGGAGGATGCGGAAGAAGAAGAATCTTCATCTGAATCTGAAGATGAAGATAGAGCATATCCTCCCCAGAGTCACACTGGTGGAAAGTGGAAACCAGGACATGGTAGTATGTCCCAGATGTCTCAAGAGATATCGCATGATGTCCATGATGAAGATAATGACATGATCTTAGACGATGAGGAACATCATCATCCTCCACCATCACACACTGGGGGAAAGTGGAAACCAGTCGATAGCCATTCCATGCACGTGAGTGTGTTTTTCACTTCTTTTCCACTTCACCTCGCTTTTTTACATTCACTTTCTAATTCTTTCTCATTTGTTCCTCTAGCCTCTTGCAATTCTTTCATTCACACTTCACTCAAGCTTTCTCATCCTGTAACCCACAGTCTCACACTTGCGAGTATTTTTTTCAAACAGAGACCAGAAGAGGAAGAAAGCAAGGATGGAGAAGAGCAACCACCACCCGGACACACTAAAGGAAAATGGGTACCCGGAGCACGTGCTGATATAAGCACAGGATATTGGTGCAGTCCTTGCGGTCGAGATTTGGCCAACCGTAGGCTTTACAACAAGCACCTAGGAACCTTCCTTCACGCCAGAAGAAGCATGCAGGATATGGATGGTGAAGTACAGTTTCTTCAACCCCTCCATCGAAAAACCAAAGGACAAAAGGTTATACCTAATGTAAATTTATTGAATTCCTAATTGCAATTCATTTTTTGGTACATCTCTGCCAAAAATCGATGTTTCGTGGCTAAGAGGTGCAGAAAGTGACCAGTTTCAGGTCAGTAGGTTGACCGCGATCAAAGGCAGGAGAAGCTGAAAGAAAGGCTTGAGACTAATCGAGGCGGTAGAAGGCTGCTTCACATTCAATTCTCTATTCTGGAGTTGGCTCAAGTTAATTTAGGTTGGCTGCAGTGAATTTCAGTTTGTTGCAGTGATTTTTAGTTGGCTGCAGTAATTTAGGCTGAGCAAGCCCTCCAGCGGAAGACACAGGCAGTACCGATGAAAAACTCTTTACGTCCATAAATGTCTCGCTCTCCTGGTTCAGTGTTTTTGTTCAATAATTGTTTCCAGCTCATATGTGCTTTGCATCGAAGTTTCTTGCGATTAGGATGTAACAAAAAATGTTGTGTCTGACATGTTCGAAGCGCTTATTTCGGTTATTTGTGAAGTTTGCATCACTATCTCTTTACTGAAAAATTGTTGGGTTAGCTACCTGTCTAGCACACAGCAATCTCATTCAGGTGAGCAGCGGTCTCACAAAGTAAGATCACAAGCTCGTGTGATAAAGCTGCTCGTCCGACTTAAGAGAATTCGCAACGCGTTAACGGTCAAGAAGCACTCCACGCGTTCGACATTGCAACTGTATCACTGTATCAGCAGCTGACTCAAAAAATTTTTAGTGGACGGAGAAAGAGCAACGGACTCGTGTGGTAAAGCTGCTTGTCCAATTGGTGCTGCAACTGTACCACGTAGGACAGCAGCTTGTCCAAAACTTTTCAGTGCACATGCAGTTAAATTTGTTGCAGGCATAATAGAAAATGGTTGTGCTTGCTGTTGTACTAGTGCCGATGAATTAGCGCTCCACGCGTTTCGTGTTGCAATTTTAGGACAGCAGCTTGCTCAAAAAATTTTCAGTGCACATGCAGTTAATTTTGTAGAAGATTCACGGATAAAATGGTTGAGTTAGTTACTGCACTGGCGCTAGTGAAAAAGCGTTCCATCAGTTTGGTGCTGCAACAATATTTCGTGGTACAGCAGCTTGCCTGAAATTTTCCCAGCGTTCCTTCGAACTCCACGCACTTGCCTAATCAGCCTTGTTTTGCATTTGCTACATAAATAACTGTTTTCATCTTATAATCTACTTATTCAGATTTTTTTCATCAGAAAGGTGAGAAGAGTATTGGAGACAATGCAGTGGAACCAAACATCAAGAAGCGGCTTCGCAAAAGAGAAAAGGAGTTCTTGACATGCGAGATGTGTTGCGCCCGAGTGCGTCGACCACAGATGGGGAAGCACCTACTTTCCCATTATCACTGTCGAGTAGCAGGTGCAAACCCTTATAGAGAGAAAGCTCAAGAATTCCTTTTGGAGAACATGGAGAACGTCGTTCGACAATGTCCTTTTCAATGTGCCCCCTGTCGGTTCTACTGCAACACAGAGGACACTTTTTTGTTACACTGGCGTTCTTTCTCGCACCTGTCGACTGTCAGCAAGGTAAGAAATAACCAGGAGTAGGATATTCACGAAAGTGAAAAAAAATTGAAACAGAAGTAGATAAGCATTTCCTGTCCAACCTGCTACAAAAGTATACCTTCTTGGGCAGGTGTGTGCGACAAGTGCCTTTTTCTATCCTGCAGACGAAGCGGTAGCAAAGTATCGTTTTTCTCTCGCCTCTCTAGGTTTTGAACAGAAAAAGCTACTTTGCCTCTGCTTCACGTGCCCTCAAAGGCAACCTTTCGTTCCAGGTTATGGACTAAGAAAGTCATGCGTATCTTGAGCAAAAAATTAGAAATAGAAAGGGTGTGAAGTCTGTCGCAAGAGAGCAGCGAGTGCGTCAAAATTCACGCTGTAAACCGGTCAACTCTACGCCTTGATACGCAACATACTGATTTTTGGATCCACAGATTGATGGAAATTTCAAATGCAGCTCTTGTAGTTTCTGGTGTGAAGAGAACCCAAAAATGGAGATTCATCTCTTGAGTTCCTATCATCGAGATCTTGTGACTATGATGAATGGTTCCATTCCTGTTGTGATATCCAGACAACAAAGCCTTATGTGTCATACCTGTGATCAGTCGTTCAGGTAAATATGGGGAAGGAACTTGGAACCTGTCCAGAGCCCGTTTCTCTTTGCACTTTAGCCCCCACCTCATCAGAAATCCAGAAAAGCTCCGAAAACAAGAGTGTTCCCTTCGTTGATAATCGTAGTTCAGTCCCTACCTCCTCCCTCCCTTAGAAAGATGACTTCTTGATATGGATCAACAAAATCGCTGCCTTTCAAACAACGTAATCAAATTCTGAATAAAATAGGATTCAATTTTTACGGGATAAATTTTCAGCTAGAAATGAAATAGTTAAACTATCAGATGAAGAAAATTATTTTTTAAACGCAGGCATATAGAACCAATTTTCAACAAAATAGTTTGAAACTCAACCGATTATGACTCTTTACGAGTTATGCTTAACCCGTAAGGGATTATAGCCTAATGGTACTTTCTTTCTTTTAAGATGCATATTTTACCCGAAAAGACGTATTTTCAATCTTATAAGCAAAATTTTTAAAGTTCGCAAATTTTGTTAGAACTCTTTCTCATGAAAAATACTAAACGTCACCTTAGTTTCTGCCTTGACCTCGTCTCCCTTAAATTTGTAACGTAGTTTATTGACGACTCATTAATAGGGAGTAGAGTCTTATGATGAAAAAGAAATTGTGTCGCAGATATTAATATTCTTGAATTGCAGGTATAATATACAGTTGTGTCAACACGCAAAACAAACCGGACACGATGTAGACTACACGGCGACTGATACATATCAAAAACGGATTCCTTGCAACGTTTGCGGTTTCGTTGTAAGATCACTTGTTGCATTACAACGTCATCAATTAACAGCCCATCTGAAGGAAGGCACGGAAACAGAACCAGAATTTGTTCCGGCGCCGTACTTTTGCTCCTTTTGTTCTTTGACCTTCGAAACAGCGAGAGAAGCTGTCCTTCATCGAAGAACTGTAGCACACAAGGAGGTTGTTAAAGCGACAAAGTCGGATAATCCTTCAACATCTAGAGACTGTCCTCATTGCAAGGAACGATTACCCGATCTCGCAGAATACAAGGCACATCTTTTGGCGGTTCATCATGAACTCTGTCATAGGTTTGTAGGGTGAATGAGTTCAATTTTTCTGTTTACTTTATCAAGCCCTTAGTGGTTTGAATCTAACCTGAAACTGTAGGTCTAATAAAAAAAGTCTAGTGACTGAGGAAGAGACTCCATGTCAAGGGAAAACATTTCTTGCTTGCGTTATCCAACAGAGCGTGCGTCGAATGTAGACATCCAAATAATTTCTTAAAAGAAGATCGTCCTGTTCATCCTAGCCAAGATAGGTGAAATCAACTGTGCCTTTTTCATTTCAGATGTCCGAAGTGTGCCATGATCTTCGCATTTCCTCAGGACGTTACGAAACACACCAGAGATGGTGCATGTGCTCCGCAAGAAAATCTAAATATTGAAACAAACGACGTAGAATGGAGATGCAATAAGTGCCCCTTTGCAACTGATTTGCAGTCCGAATTTATCTTCCACGAAGCTCTTCATGAAGGTCCTCTCCAACCCGAAGCCGGTGAACCTGGACCTAGCAAGTTAGGAAACTACCGATGTCCTCTTTGCAAAAAGTGCTTCAGCAAGGCCAGTCTTCGGAACCACATCAGAGGTCACACGGGTGACCGTCCATTTCCCTGTACCAAATGTAGCCTTAGTTTTGCGAGGAGAAACGACTTGAACATTCATCGGAAGATTTGCGAGGGTTTCTCATCTTCAGAGTTGATAGACGAATCTGGCCGACGGAGAGACTTTGCCTGTCCAGAGTGCAAGAACGCCTTCTTCACCAAGTAAGTAACTATTTTAGTACTATAATATAGGAGTGGTCAGTTGGTCGTGGGGGCTAAGGCATGAGCTTTGGACCCACGCTGTCTGGTTGTGGGTTCGATTCCCGCCTCGCACTCTGAAAGAGCTTCGGTGGGTCACGGAGAGTCGTGAGCCTGGTAACTCTAGAGTTCTTTAAGTTCTCTAAGTATTAGGTAGCTGCTGCTCTTGGTGGTTCGGAACCCACCTTAAACTGTAGGTCCCCCTTACCCCTAAGCTAGTGGTGAGGTGTGCAAAAGAATAGAGAGAAGGTTATGCCACGACTCTCAAACGCGTAACAGGGAGAGAGTGTAAACAAATATTCCGAGTCCTCACAATCCAAACGTTTTAGTAGGTTCGACTCAAAACACAGAATATGGCTTCCGCGCATAGTAGAACGTACATAGTTTTTGATTTTTTTCAAACCAGAATGTTACAAAAATTGAAAGCCTCTTCCTTTAAATGTTCACAAGATCTTTCAATACTTTGTGCAAGAAAGAACCACATAAAGTTTCAGACTGTCTAGAAAACTTTCATGGAGCAAAATCAATTCGGAGACTCCAATATGTCTAAGGACACTCTGGGAAAAAGTAAACAGGCAGCCAATATTATTTACAAGATAGGCTTAAAAAATATGGAGGTTTCTGAAGCAGAATAGAAAAAGTCTTGTTGCTGAGCAGACACCAGATTTGTAGATTTTTGTTTACATTACATCAGTGATGTGTTAAAAATGTTTGGTGCCCCGAGTCATGTTTAATTTTATTACTTCCACGTAGAATATTTTGTTGATATATTTTATCTGAAGGTTATATTATAATTATGTCATTGGATTATGTTTAGCTTTTCAATTTCTAAAATTTCATGATTTCTATAAGTGCTGGAAGATTGATAATATAAGTAAGATGAATTCTTTTTTCTGAAATAACTTGAAATATACACATAAAAATTGATTGTAAATGGAACCCAAAAAATCCATTTTGTTGGAGGTAAAAAAAAAGATATTGCATTTTTTTATCCCTAAAATTTAAATTTCGAAAAATGAAATTTTCTTTCCAATTTTGAACTTTTCGGCGGGAAACGACCTTCTTTTTCAAAAATTACATTTTTGAGTTGAAGCTTCTAGATTTTTGTACAAAATCCAAATTTATGTTGAAAAATTACCTCTACAGTTGAAAAATTAAATGTTGGGTCGAAAATTCAAATTTCCTTTAGGTGATTCGTATCGTTGGCTTAAGAATACAACAATTTGGTTGGAAATCGATGTATTTCCTTAGAGACTCATTTTTTTTGGGGGGGGGGGGGGCAACAATAATCTCCTTTTTTATCGATTTACCTTTCGGTCTGAAAATTAAAATCTTCCGTTAAAACATTGTCTTTTACTTATTTATTTGGGACCCAAAAAATCCATTATAATTCAGTTAGTTATAGAAAAACATATTCATTATTTTTCTCTGAAATAACTTTAAATATATATACACATGAAAGTTGACTGTATTTGGAGCCCAAAAAATTCATTTTGCTAGTTATAAAAGAACATATTACATTCATTTTTTAATTTTTCCTAACCCTCAAAATCAAAGTTGAAAAAATGAATCCTTTTTCCAAATATTAAACTATTTGACAGGAAAATAACCTTTCTTAGTAGAAAAATCATATTTTCGAGTTAGAACTTCTATATTTTGGTACAAATTCATATTTATTTTTGAAAATTCACTCTTTCATTGAAAAATCGGGTTGAAAATGTCAAATGTTCTTTAGATGACTCGTTTCATTGACCTTAAAATTCAACAACTTTTTTAAAACTGATGTATTTTCTTGAAAATTTGTCTTTTTCGAGACAACATTCATCTTCTTGGTAGGAAATTTATTTTATTTTTATGAAAGAATAACTTCTTCATTATGTTACATAAGAATATGGAGAGATGTTGAAGTACAAACTTTGTTACATCTGGAAATAATAATAAAATTTTTCAAGAAGTAGAAAAATTTATCAAAAATATTCCCCTCAATCTTATGCGTCATATCTGGACTTTTTTTTCAAAAGTCTCAAAATATATATTTTTGGAAGTCTGGATGTGCCGCATGAAATTGAGAAGAATATTTTTTAAATCAATTTTCGGTTCATGCTTGGATTATTCGAACATTTTAGTTTCCAGATGTTTCATAGAGATGTTGGCTATTACAGATGAGATTTGAGATCCCATTGTTGCTCCTGAGGTTCGTTCGTACAATTATTCATTGAAGAGAAGTTAGTACCAATAAGACAATGTTCTATTAAAAGTATAGGATCAGAAGGATTTTCGCAAAGGATTTGACAATATCGATTTTCATTTAATGATTTTTCATGAAAATATTCTCAAAAGCATTAATATTAAAAATATCATAATATACCCATAATAAATCATTGATCTTAAAACGTTTTGTTCTGGGATGATTCAGTGGACTCATCAGTAAGGCAACATGAACCAACCCTGCCTTAGACGATAAAGAATAATTATTTTTATTTATTTTCTTTTATTTTTTTTAATTTTTGCAAATTATTCTAAAAACAAATTATTTTACAAAATATTGAATTGATATCGAATATGTGTAAGCAGTGAATGAAATTGTCATGTAAGACGTTCCGATCACGGATGGGGATACGAAGTTTTACTTAAGTGACATAAAATAATTTTAATTTTAATAAAAATCCAAAAATGTGTTATATATTATAAACCTAATATCAAACATTTCGATCGTGGATAGGGATCCGAAATTTTACTTAATTGAGACATTTCGATCGCGGATGTGGATCGAATTTTGAGTGAATTGACATAAATTCATTTTAGTTTTGATAAGTTTAAAAAGCATATTCAATTAGACATGATTTGTCATGAATTGGGACCAAAATAAAAACAAAACCATTTCAAGACGTATCCTTTCCTCTTCCTTCTTCTAATGTTCTTCCACTACGCAGGAGCACCTTGCGAACAACACGAATGCTATTGCAATGTTTCGTAAATGAAAAAAATCGAATGAGAGATGTTATATTCTCTATAAAAGGACTGAATATTTTTGAATAGAACCCATTTTTGAAACCGGTCAACTGATACTGAAGAATAAGTTCTTTTTCGGTTTTACCTCTCTTACACTATGCAAGCAAGTTCAATTTTATGAATTTTTTCCCCTTTTTTTAAATTTGACTTTGGTAAATCTACGCGGGTCACAGTGGTCACAAATTGAAAAAAGCTGGCCGAAATGGAAAAAACAATTTTTTAATCGCCATTTTGGCTGGCGCAGTTGATAATGAAGGTTTTCCTACCTTCATTTCAAAAGTCAGATAGTCTTTTGTTTGTAAAAATGGCGTCGGAATCTAGTCTGCTTCTGGCCTTATCTATTCTGTCACGTTCTTGGAGCAAGGTACAGAAAAAGCGTCTCTTAGTTTTGTTAAACAACAATTCCCGAAAGTGATCGTCATAAACTGGGAAAATGGATTCTTTAGATGAAGGTATGTACAATATCAGAGTTCAATTCTGAAGCGAAATTTCGCGGTTTTTTTCTGACAAAAGAACTTTCCTTTAGAAACGAATTATTTGATCTCTCAGACAAAACTTTATTTTGAAACATATAAAAAGTTGATTATTCTGCAGTATTCCAACGATTCATAATTATCATAGTGCTTGGTAAACGTTTTTGAATTTATTTATCGAAAATTACCTGCGGATGCGTTTTTTATTTGATATTTTCCATCTTGAAGCATGAGTCACGACGAGACGCGCATTACATTTCATCATTACATGATAGTGTAAATGATTTTTAAAAGAACAAGGGAGTTAATTTTTTTCTAATTACTAATTGTCAGTGACCTTGAAAACCCCCTTACACCAATTTTGAACAGGATAAAAAATTTGTTTAGCATAATCACCCGCAATATTGGATCCGCCATTTTAGTTTTGAAATTTTCGACACTGGATTCGTAGTCAGCGACTCTTGCAACCCCTCTACGCACATTTTTAAAAGAATCAAACATTTATTTATAATGAACACTCTCCATATTGGATCCGCCATTTTTTTGCTGAAATATTTGACACCAGATTCGTAATCAGCAACCCTCAAAACCCCCGAGCGAGAAAATGTGGCCTATCTAATAAACATTTTATAGTTTTGGCCACCTATTCGGGATTTGGTCCCACTGTGCAGGGGTGCAGCAATTTCCAATTCTTTATTCAATATCGAATTGAAGCTTTTAAGCACTTTCAATTTGACTGCAATCAGTGACACTCCAATCAACGTAACCTTCGTAAAATAAATATTATTTAATTACTTAATTTATAATAATAATAATAAAAGACCCGAGAATAGTTTTCGACATAATAATAATAATAATAATAATAATAACAATAATAACCATAACGATAATCATCATCATTATTATCATAATTTATTTATTTATTTGTTTGTTTGTTAATTGTTTGTTTATGTATTTATTTATTCAATTTTTTTTTTCAAAATAATTTTCCTTATTCATTCATTTTATCTAATCAAAGCTCCATCCAATTTGAGTTTTCAGGAAATCTGAGGCCAAGGATAAATCCCGAAATAAATTTTGAAAACCCTTTAAAAAGAATTCTAATGCTCTTTTACTGAATAATGCACACATTATTCATCAATGTGTCGAGAATTTGTATAATAGATTTTGAAAAAACCCCTCTACCTTAGTGTAATTGTTATTCACATCGGTGAAAAGTGCCTTGGTGGAAATTGTTTATTGATGTTTTTGCGGTTATTTTTTGAAAAACATCGGTTTTTTTATTGACCCAGTGTAAAACATTGTAAAAGAGAAATTTTTATTCCGTGATCCAAATATCTTACAATATAATTTTATTCACTGCTTACAATTTTCCGATATCAATTCGATATTTTGTGAAATGATTTATTTTCAGAATAATGTGCAAAAATTAAAAAAAATAAATAAATAAATACAAATACTGATGAGTCCAATGAATCAGCCCAGGATGAAACGTTTAAACATCAATTATTTATCAAAGATGTATAATGATATTTTTAATATTAATGCTTTTGAGAATATATTCATGAGGAATAAAAAGTATAGACCCAAATGCCAATATAAAAATTTCTCTTTTACAATATCGATTGTATAAGAAATTGATACTTTCGCACATTGAGATACAACGTTGAAAGCTACTAGGGTGTCTTGAGGTAGGTTAGTGAGTTCATCGCGCTGATGATCAGTCTAAATAGAATGTTGTTCTTATGGATTTTTGGAATGATGGAGGGAGGGGCTGTCCATAAATTACGTAACGCTATATTAGACAGACCGACTGCAAAAGTTTTGTTATGGTAGCGTTACGGAGTGACAGAGTAATTTTCAAAATGTGACGTAACGTTATTCAAAACTGAAATTGAGAGATTCACAACATTACTGAGCAATTGAGCATTGCGTGCCTGCTCAACTGGGCTCAAGTTTGTTCTTCGCCGTTACTTGATACCTATTCATTCATAATTTTATGAATTATATCATATTACATTATAATATTTTTCTCATAGAAAATAGAAAGCGAATCTGCAGACGTTGCGGCTAGTTTATAATTTATCTGCTGCTGCTGGTTTCCATCGGAGTCAAGTTTGGATTCGACTTGCGGCTGCGGTTTCGCGATGTTTTGTGTGCTTCACAGGTTCCCTCCAGTTATATATTTTGTGACTTATTTTCTACTTTTTTTAAGAGGCGTTACGTTACGTTACAGACAGGAAAGAGTGAAACTGTTACGGTAGCATTATGAACAGACAGACAAGTCGCGAAATTTTGATATTTCAGCGTTACGTAATTTATGGAAATTCCCAGATGGGATCAGTAGGTATCAATTGAGATATTGTTCTGTTATCAGGTTGAGAGACTTTCAGGAGTGGTTTGATCTGATGACTACAGTTTTTTGCGGAGTCTTTCTCATCTTTTTAATATGTATCGTCACTCAGAAGGTCCATGATGCCGTTCCTATAGTTTTCTTCATTCATTATTATTGTTGTGTTGTCTTCGGTTGCGGTTGATGAACAGTGTCTTTTAGGGATTTTGTAGCCGCGAGCAGAAACTTCCATAGGTCGGGTGCCTATCGTACTCTTTTTCGTAAGGGGAAGTTGGCGTAAGTGAGTCTAGGGTAGAGGAGAAGTGATGTATAGGGTGAGGAGGGGTCATTTGTATTCAAGAGGGGAAGAAAGTAAATTCTTTTTGGTATAGAGAGGGGACGCTGTGGTAAGATGGGGTTGTAAAGGAAGCGTGTGAAAAAGAAGTAATCGTTAGGGAGAGTAGGGGACGGGACAGAAGTGGGTGTGCAGGTAGGGGAAGGGGAAGATAGGAAGATAGGATTGGAAGGAATACGGGAAGGAAAAGATTTGAACAACGTGGACTTAAAAAAAAAAAATTCTGGCGCGACTCACTCAAATGAACAAATTCTTCCTGTATGAAGGAAATGTTGCATCAGGAAAGATCATTGGATAACACCAAGCCTCTTGAAGATTCGAGATGGGTACATATTTATAAATTGGAAGTGGAGTCGTTAGGCATGACTTTAGTAATACGATACTGGTCTTTTAGAACGTAATTTCGAATCTGAAAGCTACACATAACTATCGCGTGAACATTAAGCGGACGTATATAAATAAACGAACGAGCATTTGAGTGAAAGTACAAGACAATAAACGCTCTAGAACCGCGAACTAGCCGCGAAGCTCGTGTAGTAGTAAAAGTGTCCTCGCTGCATAACTGTAAAATAAAGGAGCGTGTCCGAAGTTGCGACTGCGGGGTGGTAGAGAAGGAGAGGAATGAGAGAGAGAGAGAGAGAGGAATAGAGAGGGTCAGGAGGGATCTCTATATTCATCTGCTATAGTGTTCATTAAATGTTGACCTTTTCTACAAAAGAGAGAATAACTCAGCAATGAAAAATTGTTGATAAATACAACTGAGTTTCTTATAAAAATAAGTTTATTTGGAACAATTAATTTGTTCGAGAAGTCACTTAAAGCAATATTTCTAAAGATGAGGAGCGATCAATGTTGAAAAATAGAGTTGAAGGCTTTGGAACCAGGCCATAACCTCGAAATAGAATTTGGCCTGAACATTTTATTGCACCACTTTTGTATTTAAAAAATGATTTTTCGACCAACTAAGATAGTTTCGTCTTGAAGATTATCTTAGTTTCCAGAATACTGTACATTTTTGAAAGGTACTTCATTGTTCCTTTTTTTAGTTCCATTATTATTATTATTTATCAGCATTTGGAACTCGAAAGTTCATTGCCTCATCTACCCGAGACCGCCACGCGTCCCTA
>WSXT02174078.1:0-22291 GCA_011762715.2 Neuroterus valhalla | reverse complement strand
ATGTGCAGAACATTGAGAATTGGTGTCCGGACATCGAAAATTGATGTGCGCACATCGATTGCTAATGTTTTTCGTTTTACTTTTCAATTTTTTTCAGTCGCACATCAATTCTCGATGTGACGGACATCGGTCAGTGGTGTGAGACCCTTTCCGTGTACGAGCACTGACAATCGAGTTTTCAATAGAGGCGTTATGAAAAAATAGTTACACGTACCAGAATATCTCGTAACATCAACCAGAACATCTGATTATCTCAACCAGAATACCTGGTTATATCAACCAGAATCTCGTAGACCTGAGTTACCAGAAAAATGTCTGGTAAGAGATTCTAGTTAGTCTCACCAGATATTGTGATTGAATCTACCAGAGAATCTGATTGAATAACTAGAATATCATCAACCAGAATGTTCCCATACATGCAACGAGAATTTATAGTTAGGGCATATTTAACATTCTTTTTCGGTTAGAATAACGAGAATTCTGGTTAGTTCAACTAGAATTTTTTTTGAGTGTAAGTATTTTAATAAAAAAATCAGATTCCAAAAAATATTCACGACAATCTAAGATTATTTTGCGTTGGCGACACATAATTTACACCGGGAATGGGTACCTTCAGTGCTAAAATTATTGTATTCCAAAAGATATAAAAAATTTTCTATACGTATAAGTAGTTGCAGCCAGAATTTACTGGCTGAAAATATTACTACCGATTTTAAAAAATACTTAATTTTCCTTAACAATGAAAGGCTATGTTTACATGTTAACCACAATATGTTCATTTTGAATATGAAAAATTGCATTTTCAAGAAGATTCTGCCATGCCACTCTCAAAAAACTAGCTCCCGCCGATCACTGAAGTTAAGCTGTTTTGAGCAACGTTTTCACATAGATAGGTGACCGTTAGTATTTTCCGTATTATATTAAAATAAGTTTCGAAATCTATAGATTCCTGAGAAAATTCTGGTTATGAGGGATTGGAAAAATTCTAGGTTACGTTCTGGTCCACGGAGAGTCGCGGGTCTGTTACCTCTAGAGTTCTGCAAGTTCTAAGTAGCTGTTGCTTTTAGTTGTTCGGAACCCGCCTTAAGCTGAAGATGGGTTCCTTCACCTTTTTCACTGAGTAAGCTGTGAGGTGTGTCAAGGAATACAGACGACGATGATGTAAAGACTCTTAGGCTTGTGAAAGGGAGAGAGTATGAAAAAAAAATCATGGTACGTTCTGGTAATTCAAATCGAAAACTGATATTCATGTATACCAAAATGATCGTGAATTGAACAGGATTTAGAATCTTCTAACAATTGTATATTATGTTAGTGCTTTCTGTTAAAAATTGATGTCCTTATCAATTTCAGGTTATGTTTTCTTCGGAATTAAAAAATCCAATTATATCAGAATAATGTTAATTTCAGGACCATATTTCCTTATCCATCTGGGAAATGTTCTGAATTTGTAACAAGGACCATTTTTGAGAATGCATCCTGTTTTCTCGTATCCTTCATTTCTTATCAGAATACAAGCAATGAAAGATGGAAGTACAAACATTGGGAAAAAATAATTGGTCAGCAATGGGAATAATAGAATTTAGGAAAATGGTAATTATAATGGGAAAATGAATAGGAGTAGGAGTAGAAATAGGAATAGGGATAGGAATATGAATAGAAATAGGAATAGGAATAGGAATAAGGATAGAATAGGAATAGGAATAGGAATGGGAATGGGAATAGGAATAGGAATAGAAATAGGCATAGGAATCGGAATAGGAATAGAGATAGGAATGGGAATGGGAATAGGAATAGGATAAGGAATAGGAAAAGGAATAGGAATAGGATTAGGAATAGGAATCGAAAAAAGAATAGGAAAAGTTGGAACAAAACTCGAAGATACAACTTATACAACTAATAAGAGCATCGGAAGAATAGAAGAAAGAAAAAGGAGTGCAGAATGATAGTTCTCAAGAGGAGTCAGAAAAGGCTTACACAAAAAAAAAAGTATGGAGAGTAGTGAGAGAGGTAAGGGAAAGAGAAACGAATAATCAAAAGTGGTCGAAATGTCAGAATAAATAAATAAATGTCAGATAAGCTACCCAGAAATATGGAAAGAAGGGAAAGTGAAGTGGCTATAATCGTTAAAACAGGAGAAAGGGAAGTTGTTAGAGAAAATATTATAATTATAAGGATGCTGAAGAATAATGTAGAAGGAGATAAATTCCACTCAATCGTATTGATGTGGTAAATTATATGATAAATAGAATTATCAAAAAATAAGGGTTTAGTTTAGGACAGGAGAACTAATGAGATATATTCTTGATCAACAAATATGTGTAAGACGCGGTTGTATTTAAGACCGTTTTCGTATAATATAATAATTCCAGACATGGAGGAGATGGAGAGAAGAATAAGACAAATATCCGGAAAAGATTTGGGAAGAGGTGGTACTGCAAGTGCAAGGATATGCGACAAAGAGTTAACACAGTGAGATAAGGAAAAAATGGAGTTCTTAAGATATCAGAGGATGAAAAAGTCACATATAAGTTTAATTGAAATTGTTTATTTTATTTTTAATATTCTTTGGATTAAGATTTTCTTTAATTCATATTGATTTACATTTTCCATCAAAGTATTTTATTTGCTCTTCTCTTTTTTTGCAGCAGCACCTGTAACCATCACATCCGTTTCCACAACCACATAATATTTCACCATCATTCAATATTTCCTTCCTGACACTGTGTTGGGAGAGCCGATCCTTTCTTTCTTCCACTTCATAATTCTTTAAACAAGAACCTTGCTTTTTATACGAAAATTTTTGTTTTGACTTTTCTTTCCTACTCCTTATCAATTTTCTGAATGATTCCCGGGCGATAAAAATTCTTTTGTATAGTTCTAGAGTCTGAATAATCATCCGATCAAAAGGATCAGAGTACATGAAATTCCTTCTTTCTTCACACAAAACGGAATCGTTCTGCACAGTGGAGGCAGAAAAATTAATTCTTTTCCCTCTTCTGATTTTTCCTGATTTTTTATTCTGGTCTTCTCTTGGAGAAAGTGTTTTGATTACTTCTGACTTCTGATTTCCGACCTTCCTTGTAGGAGCGTTTTCAATTTCTTTTGATTCCTGATTTTCGTCTTCTTTCAAAGGAGTTGATGTCGCCCTGAATCCCTTTCCATCAAATTTACTTCCACTCGCTTTCGAGAATTCTGAACCAGAAATATTCTTACCATTAACGTAAATTTTTGGAACTTTTCCGGCAAACTTATTTTTATCCGTTGGAAATTGATAATTCAATTTAATATTTGTGTCAGTCTCAACTGCTGCATCTACATTGATGTTAGAAACTGAAATCTCCTTATCGATATTTTCGGGAGAGGATTGGAGCGTTATAGAAAAATCCTTCCTCTTGGCTGGCTGTACCGAGAGATACGGAAAACACTCTTCCATTCTGTCGCAAATGGAACTTCCCTCCCCTGAACTGAGTTTATTCTACAAAACTTTCTTCCTTAATTCCGTACCAGCATGGTCTGCCATTATCATGCGATCTCCATTTTCAACTTTTTCCCCTGTAAAATTCATCTCTTCAGATACTCTTTTTTCCTCTTCGTTTGACACTTGTTCATTTAGATTGCAGCCCTCTTTGACACTTTAATTGTACTCTTGGATCATTTCAAAGTTTTGATAATCTTCTGCAAGTTTACTCCCGTTTTTCCTGTTTTCAGTCTATTCGATGAGATTTGTATAAGAGACGTAGATTTTCTTTCCTGTAAACAAATTATGATGTGTCAAGATAATGAAGAAAATTATAAAAAGTTTGAAGTCCACTTCTCCTTTCCCTTCCCGCATTCCTCTTCATTTTTCTTCCTTAAGTTTTCCTTTACGCCCTCTCATTTTTCCTTCCCTAATTCTACTTATTTCTTTATTTTCCAGCACTGCCTTTCACTTTTATCCTCCACGTTTCACTCACTTCTCCTTGAGCCTACTGCCCCTCATTTCCTGTTATTCTTCTGAACATCTTCTATTATCCCTTTTCCACAACCTCACTACTTATACTCCCGCATTTCCCATTATCCTGCATCATGTATTTTCCTTTGCCTATCTTTATACTAATTTTTCGTTTTTGTTTATATCCTCGTTCTTCTGTTCACTTTGTGTTCCTACCCTCCACTTATTTTCCTTTACTTACCCGAACTCTCTATTATTGCTTACCCTTAAGTAACTTCCTCCAACTGTCACCTTTCCTAACTCACCCTCATTAACCTAGCTTCTTTATTTTCCCGCACTCATTTTCATCTCCCTTCCCCTTTTTCCAATTATTTCCCATGATTTCTTTTTCCTGAAGGTACTGTTCTACTCATACTTCCTTACTTCACTACCTTTCTACTTTTTTTTCACCATTGCCCCGTTTTCCTGTTTTTCTTCCTGTTTTCTTTCTCTTTGTTAAGATTCATATAAACTACGTAGCTTTTCATTCCTCTGAACAAATTATGATGTGTGGATATAATTAGGAAAATAAATAAGATATGTATCACACGTTCCTCTCCTCTTCCCGCGATTCCCCTTTTTTTCCTCCTCATTTTTTCTTTACTCCACCCTATTATCCTCTTTCCTCATTAACACATATTATCATCTACTTCATCTCATTTGTTCTTTCCTGATTCCCCTTGCTTCTATATTTACCAGCACCCCTCATCACTTTCATCCTCAAAGTTTTACTCACTTCTCCTTGAGCTTACTCCCTTGTTAGTACTGTCCGACTTATTTCCTGATATTCTTTCAAAAATCCCTCTAACTATTTTTATACTCATTTTTCTTTTCTTTTTATTTCCTCGTACTTCTGCTTACTTTGTGTCCCCGCCCTCCACTTGTTTTCCTTTACTTACCCGAACTCTCTTTCATTTCCTACCCGTGAGTAAATTCCTCCAACTGTCGCCTTCCCTTACCAACCTTCATTACGACCCACTTTATCCTATTGTTCTTCTACTTATCCACTTAGCTTCTCTATTTCCCTGCACTCTTTTCCAATTCCCTTCTCCTTTTCGAGTCACTTCTCACGGTGCCCTTTTCTTAAAGGTACCCTTCCACTCATCCCCCCTTATTTTCCTCAAACTTGCACTATTTTTACTTTCCTCACGGCTCCTTCTCTCTTTTTATCTCATATCTTTAACCTTCTCTCATTCCCTTTAAACGAAGCTCTTCTTTCCTCTTAACAAATTATGATGTCTGTAGATAATGAAGAAAATGAATAAGAGTTGAATTGCGGTTCTTCTCCTCTTCCCACATTTTCCCTTCTTTTCCTCCTTAAGTTTTCGTTTACTCCGTCCTTTTCTCCTCTTCCCTCATTAATCCATATTATCACCTACTTTATCTCATTTGTTCTTTCCTTATTCCCGTTACTTCTTTATTCACCAGCAGTTCTTGTCACTTCCATTCTCGAAATTTCACTCACTCCTCCTTGAGCCTACTCCCTTGTTAGTACTATCTTACTTATTTCCTGTTATTCTCCAAAACATCCTCTATCATCCCTTTTTTAACAACCTCCTTACATATACTCTCTCATTCCCCCTTATCCTGCATCATGAATTTTCCTTGAACTATTTTCATACTCATTCTCCTTTCTTTTTATTTCCTCGTACTTCTGCTTACTTCTTGTCCCCACCCTCCATTGTTTTCCTTTACTTACCCGAACTCTCTTATATTTCCTACCCTTGAGTAAGTTCCTCCAACTGTCGCCTTTTCTTACTCACCATCATAACGACTCACTTAATTCTATCCTTCTCATCCCTATTGACCTACCCTCTCTATTTTCCCGCACTCGTTTTCAATCCCCTTTCCATTTTCCAGTTACTTTAAATGATGCATTTTCCCTGGAAGTACTTTTCACTGATCATCCCTCGTATCCCTCTACCTTCTACAATTTTCTCTCCCCTCATGACTCCTGGCACCTTTCCCTTTGATAAGATTCTTATAAACTATGTAGCCCCACTTTCCTGAAAACAATTTGTGATCTTCGGACGTAATGAAGAAAATAAATGAGAGTTTGAATTCCCTTTTTTCTTTCCAAACATCTTCTTTTACACCTTTTTTCACAACCTCACTACATATACTCCCTCAGTCCCCCTTATTCTGCCAAATATATTCTTCTTTGCTCACCTGTTTACTCATTTTCTTTCATTTACCCTTACTCTCGCTCACTTTGCGTACCCACCATCCACTAATTTTCCTTTACTTACCCGAACTCTCTCTTATTTCTTACCCTTGAGTAACTTTTCCCAATTGTTACCTTCCCTCACCAACCTTAATTTCGACTCACTTTATCCTATTCTTCTTCTACTGATTCACTGAGCTTCTCTATTTCCCTGCACTCCTTTCCAATCCCCCTCTCCTTTTCGAGTCACTTCTCACGGTGTCTTTTTCCTGAAGGTACTCCTCCACTCATGCTCCCTTATGTTCCTCAAACTTCCACTATTTTTACTTCCCTTATGACTCCTCCTCTCGTTTTATCTCATCTCTTCAACCTTCTCTTATCCCCCTTGAGCTTCCCCCTTTTCCCAACCCTTACCCTAATTCCACTTAATTTTTACCATTTTACCCTTTTCCTGCTTACTTTTTTCCTGGTTTCTTTCTCTTTGATAAGATTCTTATAAACTATGTAGCCCCACTTTCCTGTAAACGAATTGTGTCTTTGGACGTAATAAAGAAAACAAATAAGAGTTTGAATTCCCTTTTTCCTTTCCCCTTCCCGCAT
Source organism: Neuroterus valhalla (assembly GCA_011762715.2). Classification (NCBI taxonomy): domain Eukaryota; kingdom Metazoa; phylum Arthropoda; class Insecta; order Hymenoptera; family Cynipidae; genus Neuroterus; species Neuroterus valhalla. The sequence goes on along the minus strand of WSXT02174078.1, from coordinate 15,554 downwards.
TTTCCTTATTTTCATTCAATAAGTTTCCTTTGATCCCCCTTAATCTCCACTTTCTCCAATAACCCTCAGTATCACTTACTTAATTTGTTTGTACTCTCCTAATCCTACTTCCCATAATTTTCGAGCACTCCTTTCCACTTTCATCCTACAGATTTCACTTACTTTTCCTTATGCCTACTTCCTAGTTGGTACCCTCCAGCTCATTTCCTCTTATTCTTCCAAACATCTTCAATTACACCTTTTTAACAACCTCACTACATATACTCCCTCAGTCCCCCTTATTCTGCCATATGTTTTTTTTTTGCTTACCTTTCTACTCATTTTCTTTCATTTACCCTTACTTCCGCTCATTTTGCGTACCCAACATCCACTTATTTTCCTTTACTTACCCGAACTCTCTCTTATTTCTTACTCTTGAGTAACTTTTTTCAATTGTTACCTTCCTTCACCAACCTTCATTACGACTCACTTTATGCTATTCTTTTTCTACTTATTCACCTAGTTTCTCTATTTCCTCGCACTTCTTTTCAGTTCCCCGCTCCGTTTTCCAGTTACTTCTAACGATGCATTTTTCCCAAAGGTACTCCTCCACGTATCCTTCCATACTTCCCTCAATCTTCTACTACTTTAACCTCCCTCACGGCTCCTTCCTTATTTTACCTCATTCTTTTCAACCTTCCTCTATCTCCTTCGAACTTTCCTCATTTCTCCTACCCTTGCAACCTTTCCACTTTTCATCACGCTCTTAAGGGTCTGCAACGCATAAGAACGGCAAAAGGGACGTGAGAGTACAAAGAGTATCTACGGAAGAGAAATCGAAGGTAGTACGCGAAAGCGTTACAAAGAGGCAAGAAGGAGGCGTAGGACCCTTCCTTTGCCTCCTTTGAGGACGCAGGTGAAGAAGGATAGAAAGGGGAGGAAGAAGGATTACAAAAAAGCGTGTAGCTGATGCAAATAGGAGACAAAAAGAATCGAAAATAGCTAGATATTAGTAGAAAATAAAGTATAAGAAGCATTTATTGAAGAGAGGACAAGACGGGAAAATTCACAGTATGTAAATGGTTACATTGGATATGGAAACTCGTATCAGATAGTTCTACGAGAGGAAAAAAAAGAGGAAAAGATGGAATCAGATCCTTGGGGTCGCATTCAGGGTGAGAGAAATTTAGAGAAGAGATAGAGTCTGAAAAATAAAGCGCAAGAAGCAATGTATTGTGAAAAGCACAAGAATCAAAAATTCAAAGAAGGGTAATGGGTAAAGGGAAGACAGGAACATGGATGAGATGGCTAGATGAGCAGTGAACTAGAAGGGATGAGGATAAGAAAATGTAAGGAAAATTTAAGGGCTGTGAGGACTAGAGTGAGAGATGTTGACTGTTAAGTGAGGTAAGGGAAAGGTTGAACAGAGAAAAAGCAAAGTGTGTGAATGGATGAAGGAGACGTCGAAACCTCTATTGGATGGCTTAATGAGAGAAAAGTAGAGGGGTTGACGGCAGGAAGGTGTTAGGAAAATTTGAGGGCTAAAGGGACTAGAAGGAAAAACGGAGGCTTCAAAAATTGAGTGCTAGAAGCAACGAAGGAGCAAATTAGGAGAAAAAAGATGAGGGAAAAAAATTCAGAGAATGGTAATGGGTAAAAGAAACATAGGAACATGTGTAGGATGGATGGAGGAGAAGAGAAGAGAAGCAGGGTGGACGAAAAAAGAATATTGAACAATTTTCAAGGCAGACAAGACTGAGAGGAGAGATAGGTACTGGAATATGAAGTATTGGAAGTAGTGTATTAGGAAAAGAATGGGGAGAGAGAATGCAGAGTATTTGAATGTGTGGAAAAAATATTAAAGCATGTATGAGGTTGGATGAGAGAAAGAAAAAAAGAGAGGGGAGGAGAGCAAAAGAATGTTAAGAAATTTCCAGGACAAAAGAGAATAAGAGAAGAGATAGTAGCTGGAAAATTAGGTATTGAGAGCAATACATTCGGGGAAGAATGAGTAAAGGGAATTTAGAGTTTGGAAATTGGTAGCAAAGGCATAAGAGGATGCATGTGATGGTTATTTGAGAGTGTGTGGAAGGACGTCTCGAATATGTAAAGAAAGTTTAAGGTTAAGAGGGTTTGGAAGAAGAGGAGATAAGTTGAATTGACAAGCGATTCTTATTATTTCTCCATAAAAAGTTCTTCACTTCTCTGTTATACTCTTGAAAACGCTTTGCACAATTCCATCATCAGTATTTTCCGAAAAAAGAAGAACGTTTTTCATTGTTAAGAACCCAAAAGAGGAAACTGCATTTATCTCTAGTAGGAGGAGATTCAGATAAATTGGTAGACTCTCTTATTCCTCGATTTTTCTTGGCCAATTTTTTTAACGCCCTTGGAGAATTCTCGAGTTCATTACTACTACCTCAACCTCCAAAGCGATAAACAGAGCTCAACGAGCTCTTAAGATTGTTCGAGCACTCTCCTTTAGAAGATTCAGGATATTCGTTCAAACAAAACTCTCCTGATCGGTCCGTCAAGTTTTCTATATATAGGCCTCCAACCTTAAGATTCCTCTTTATTCCTGAAAAGAGAGAAGTGACGTAAAAGAAAGGCATCAAAAACAAAAATAAGTAAAAGGAGGTTTTTACCTACAAAAAGGATTTGTAGCCTTCTTTGTACAGTGGTTGAAATAGTTTTCATCTGCTCATCTCACACCTACATTACCTAACTCTTCTAGCTCAATTAGTACAGTACTTGGAAATGTTCAAATCTCCTCATCTTATTCCTTACTACCCTTACTCTCGTATCCACCCTCTACTTTCCTCCCTTCTCTATTATTCTCACTTTCTTTGCACAAACTCTACTTCTGCCTATTAGATAATATTTCTCCCTTCTAGCTTCTTCCCCACTTCTTACTGCTTTTCATTTGAAAGCATTAGACTCTCATCTTTTCTTCCTATTTCTCTTTCCCTCCTCACCTCTGTTTCTTTATTTCCTCTAATTTCCTATTCATTCATCTTTATTTTTCCTGTCCTTTTCATTTACTCTCATCTACCTCTCTCTCTCTTCCCTCAACCTTTATTTCTAATCCCATCACTTTCCCTTATTTCTTTTTTCCTCTTCATTTTCACTTATTACCCATATACTAAAACTACCTTTTGCATTTTCGTTTTGATGTTCCTACAATGCAGAACACAATTCTTGTATTTTTTTGAAATAAGTTCATTGAGTGAAAAATGTGTTCCTCTTTTCTTAGGAATATAATCAAGGTGAACCTCTCTGTAAAAACCTAGATCAGAGAATCCTTTCCAGAATCCGATCTTTGTTTGCTTCTTTTAGCTTTATTATGTTGCGCAACTCGTATAGGTTGCAGTAGAACTGTTTGTTTTCAGAATCTGAAGACTCTGTTTGCTTCGGAGGTATTCTTTTGCAAGGCACGTCCTTTGGATCGCAGATATCGTAACATACTTGGGAGTGAGGTTTTGATTTGATCAATAATCTTGGTCTAGATCTTAAACTTACATGGTGAAGAACCCTTATTTCGGTAAAATAGTTAGAGGAGAAGGTGATGGGAATCCCCATCCCCAACTTTCATTCACCTAACACCTCTCCAAAATATTTGTATCCCTTCCTCTTTCCCTACCTCTCCCTTACCTTTCCCTTTCCCTTACCTTTCCCTTACCTTTCCCTTACCTTCCCCGTACTTTCCTTACCTTAATCCTCTTACCTTCCTGCCTCTCTATCCTACTGTTCACCTCTTCGACCCTTACATCCCCTCACTAGCACTGGTCATAACTCATTTATTCCCAATCATTCCCTTCCACAATCCTCGTTCCCTCCAGTAAGATTCTCCATCCTTCTCCAATCAAAGGAAAACTTTCCGTGAAGAGAAGTAATAAGAAATTTCTGTTTTCATGTGAGTTGGAAGAAATTCGATTCAATCCTATCTCTTTCCACCATACCTTTACTTTCTCTCACTTTTTTCATAGACATACTCTCCTAAACTCCCCCCCCCCCCTTCTCCACTGTAACACATCTTGCTCCCGCAACCTTCTCATCACTTTTCCTTACTTTTATACCCCCATCTTCCTCCCAATTTACACCTTCACTCAAATGCCTCGTATCGCACCTCCAAACTTCCTCTTTCCCGTTTTACTTTCCTTTCCCTTACCGTACTTTTTCTTCTTCACCCTACGTCTTCTTCTACTTCTACCTCAGTCAAAGTAGGAGGCAATTGCATGCAATAGGATCTCCCAGTTAATAAGCTCATCAATGAAGCCGTTTCATTCCCTCATTCCTTCTCTCAATCATTTTACTCTCATTTTGTCTTCTTTAATATCATATCATATCATATCATAATATGTCATGTCGTGGCATTTCATATCATATCATATCATATCATGTCATGTCATGTCATGTCATGCCATGTCCTGGCCTATCTCATCCTACCCTATCCTATCCTGCCCTATCCTGTCCTATCCTATCCTATTCTTTCCTTTCCTATCCCATCTCATCCCATCCTATCTTTTCCTATCCTTTATCATCCTATCCCGTCAGATGTCATCACATCAAGTCAAATCAAATCACATCACATCACATCTTACCATATTATATCATATCATATTATATCCTTTCCTATCCTATCCTGTCTCATTCTCTTCTATCCGATGATATCCAAACCAATCTCCTATGCTATCCGATCCTATCCTATGCTGTATTATCTTATCCTATCCTATCTTATCATCTCCTATCCTATGATATCCAAATCAATCTCCTAAGCTATCCGATCCTATCCTATTCTATTATTCCTTATCCAATTATTTCCTTCCCTATCCCATCCCATCCCATCCTATCCCATCCTATCCCGTCAAATCCCATCTCATCACATTACATCACGTCAAATCACATCACATCACATCTTATCACATTATATCATATCATATTCTATTCTTTCCTATCCTATCCTATAATATCCTCTCCTATCCTATCATATCTGAACCAATCCAATCCTATCCTATTATTTCCGACCCTATCCTTTTTTTATTATATTATATTATCATACCCTATCCTATTCTATCATATCATATCATATCATATCATATCATATCATATTATATTATATTATATCATATTATATTATATTATATCATATCATATCATATCCTATCCTATCCCATCCTACCATATCCCATCCTATCCTATCCTATCATATCATATCCTGACATATCCCATTCTGTCCTATCCTATCCCTTCATATCCTGTCCTATACTATTCTGTCCTGCCCTATCCTATCCTATCCTATATTATCCTATCCTATCCTATCCTATCCTATCCCGTCCTGTCTTTTCCTGTCCTGTCCTATCCTATCATGTATTATCCTATCCTAATATTTCCCATCATATTATTTCCTTTCCTATCCCATCCCATCCTATCCTATCCTATCCTGTCAAATCCCATCCCATCACATCACGTCAAATCACATCACATCTCATCACATTATATCATATCATATTATACCCTTCCTCTCGTATCCTATATTATCCTTTCTTATCCTATCATATCCGAACCAATCGAAATCTATCCTCTGCTATCCGATCCCATCCTATTCTATATTGAATTAACTTATCCCATCCTAGCATATCATATCCAATCCTTTCCTATCATATCATATTACATCCTATCATATCCTATTCGTTCCTGTCCCATCCTATTATATTCCATCTAATCCTTTTCTATCCAATCATATGTAATATAAGGATGAAAATGTAAGTTCTCCTTTTCCACATTTTTCTCTATTTCTCCTTTCTCGAACTTCTCCATTTATCGTCCCACACTTAGTTCTCATAATTTTACCCACCTCTCACACTTTATCAACTCATTCATCCTACTCTTACTACCCCCTTACTTTTCCCAACTCCTTCTCACTCAACTTTCTCCTGTTTCTCCTTCCCTTAATTTCTCTGACTTTCTCTCACTCCACTATCTATATACGAAGAACAGAGAACCGAAAAAAAATTGAAGTTCCTACTCAAAGCTGGAAAACATCAGGTATTTGGGGATTCATTATGTTTGGTTATTCAAGAGTGATCCCATACAATTTCTCCCCACGCATCCTCCCTTTCCTCCGCACACCTCTTGACTGAGGGATGGAAATAGCCATACCCCCTTCATCATAAAACTTCATTTCCCTCTCCACAATTTTCTTTTTTCCCAACATAGTTTCTTTATTCTCATACAAATAAAGAAAGAATATTGTAAAATTAGTAATATAGAATTTTCCCCATTCGATTATTCAAAATCTATTTGATCCAAGAATTTGATCTCTACCATTGCCTAACTTCCTCTTGCTATATCATAATCGCTCCACAAATACAAAGTACAACTCTGTTCAGTTCACAAACTGGAAGACGATTTCAATCTCACAGATCCATTTTACTCGAAAAATTCTCCTCCCTCAATATGAATACGTACCTAATGGTCCATGTCCTCAGCCAACATTTCAACTAGAAGAAATTTTATCTGATCTCTCGAAAGTACCTTAATCCTAATACTCTCACCAACTTTCTTCGAACTTTCGAGAAAAGGGCCCATAAAATAGAAAGGGTATTCTTCCCTACGACACTTTGAGGATATATTCTCCTTTTCTTCAGAATTAATTTTGAAATCTAAATTTTTCTTACTGTTTCCGAATTCGTGTTGTTTTCAAAGCTTGTTCAGAAGATATTATTGAAATATAATCCGGAGGAGATTTCATGTCCTCTCCCAAAATACATTCCCTGTTTTGTGCTCCGAAAAGATGAGACCTGTTTTCAACTTTCCGATACTTTAGTTTTCCATTCTTTCACTCCTTTACATTTCCCGACCTTTCCGGAATTTACTGCACGACAATCTCTAACCTCCTCTGTCTTCTTGACATCACAAGAACTATTTAAGAAGAGAATGACCTAATACTTTGCAAAATTGTTTGGGATAACTTATACAATTTTTCCATCCTTCCATCTATTGATACTTACTCAACTGCGCAACCAAGTCTCATCCTTTAAATTCTTTAAATCCTAGTCCTACTAACTATCCATCTTCGAGCCTTACTATTTCTTTCCTGTTCCTTTAGTGCACATATTTTCCTTAATCTCCTCATTTTCCATTCACTTTCAGCCGCAAGCGCGTGTATATAGGTCAATCCTTCGATATTATTTTTATCATCTGCATTCCTGTAAAAATTTTATCCATCTTTCTGCCCCAAACGATTCTTATCTATTATGCTATTCCCATTCTACAATCGCTCTTATTATATTCAATCCTTAGCTAACAACAAATATGCATTACTTTTCTTTCGAATCCCTTCACCTGAGTTTATTCTCTACTCAATAGATATCCTCTTCCATCATCAACTAGCCGCATTATTTCTTTTCTTTTTCATTGGTTATTGACAGTCGTTATTTATTGTTGCAATTCCTAATATTTTTTTGCCATCTACAATCATCGAATAATTTCCTCTGCCCATTGAAAGCAAACCTTTGTAATTAGGATTTCTATCTACATTCTACAATCCTCCCTGCCATAATCTATCCATAACTCACAACATGATTCTATCATTTTGAATTAGGTCTCCTGTCGCAGTCTGTTTCCCACTAAACAACGTTTGTCCTTTCTCAAGATATCTTCTGTATCTTATGTCATTTTAATTCTCTCCTTAATGTTACCTCTTTCAAAGTCACGTACTGCTTCCTTTGTCTCTACGTCTAGTTATTCACGTTTAACCTCAACCTATTCTTTTCTATCATCAACGGGCACAACATTTCCCTTCTGTTCCTCTTATTGTTTACAGTTGCACATACCGTCCTCAATCCCTCTTGCGAAGTGCAATGCACTACGTACGTCCTCTATCTATCTGCAACAAACTTTCTCATTCGTTTTCCCATCTCTACTTTACAATCAATCTCATCATTATCCACACAATTCATTGCTGACAGTGATATTTTTACATGATTTTTATTCGCGCCAGACCCTGAAAGTAAAGAAACATGCACAAAATCGTAATAAAATTGAATTCTTCTAATATCATCCTTTATTTTCGTCATTAGTTTTGTTTTTTTCAGTTAAAAAATCATTGCATATAGCGGAACATTGTTATTTCACAAATTCTTTCCAAGTTAAAATTTTGATTTGAATAAGATGACCCGACAGTTCGCTTTCGAAAGAGATGGTAAAGATGGCATTCGTCACCAAATTGAGTAAGTTATTACATATCCTTGAAAAATTCATACCTTATTTGCTACTTTCATGATAAAATATGCTGAAGAAAAATTCATGAAGAATCTTCACAAATTGTAGGAAGATGTTGAAATGAAACATTTTTATGCCCAGAAATTATGTGGGAAAGGGAAAAGTCTCAGAATGGTGATGGAAGATACTGAGGGAAGTTGAGGAAAAGTGAGTGAAGGCAAGTACGCACAATGATCAAAAGAAGAAGAGAATTTGAGATGTAAGGATCATGAGTAAAATTGAGGAAGGTAGCATATAGAAAGAATAAGTGAGGACAATAAAGGGAAGAAAGGATGTTAAGTAGAAGCGTAGAAAGACGCATTGGGGGAAAATAAGGGATTAAGCGGTGTTGAAGGAGTGAGGGGATTTAAGCAGCAATGAGTAGAGGAGAGTAGATCAAATTAGAGGGTCAACGAAGGATTGGAGAACAATGAGGAATAAAGAGTGGATAAGGAATAAGGGACGTACGGATACAAAGTAGGAGAGGGAGGTAGAACGTAAGTGGAGATCTTGGGTGGGAGACTTAAGAAAAAGTGTTGAAGGAGGTGAATGTGAATTGTATGAAGTGAGGAAAAGTGCTTGGAGGTTAAAATTCATTCTATTTGTAGATGAAAATATATTTTTCCTAATCAAATTCCCCCCTCCATTTCTTTTCAAACTGGATTTCTTGCTACAATATTGAGTCGAGGGCTAGTTCAAAAATAGATCCATTTTGTTAGAGCTTCGCGGAAAATTAGAATCGAATTGAAAAATATCTTTGTTTCCGTTTTTTTTCAAGTCATTGCAACTATCTATTTGGCCAAAACTGCAAAAGCAGCACTTATTCCGTGGATTACAATTCTTGGCTTTGAGGCCTCCGTAAGTGAACAACATATTCGATGGTGTTTTCACCACAAAAAATGCATTGTTTTTTCTCCCGTTTTTTCTTTAAGATTGTAAGAATAAAAAAATGTTTTCGGGTAATCGGGTCTCCTTTTATCTGTGTTACTGATGGTGTGCAGTACACGAGAGTGAGTCATACGCAATATGATTACCTCCAAGGCTGCTTAGAAAAACGTAAGTTGAGTATTAAAAATGGTCTTCTCCGCTGGAATTCATTTTTCTAATATTATGAAATATCGATTTTTCAGTTCAAGGAGGGATTTATTTTCACTTTTACAGATTCAGTGCAGAATATTTTTTTTGAAAAATTCATCCAAATTCCAAATATATAATATGAAATTTTCCTGAATGCCTCGAATCTATGAATGGACATCAATATTTTCCTTATGAATAATATTAATAACTGTTCTAGGTATCACTCATTCTAGAAAAGATAGTGACTGCAACAAACATTGATCTTCAAATCATTAAAATTAGATATGCTGAATACGAATTTTCGAATAATTGAATTAGAAAAATGAATCAGGAATAAACTTTTAACAAAAATATAAAAATGTAACTCAGTTCGCAATAAACAATGAAGTGCGTTAATTTTTTTTTTTTTTTGATATTCATCATTACATTTCATGAACTTCGATATCGACCGTTAATAGTTCAACCGGTTTCCAATTGGATAGTCAGAGAAACGCTGGAAACAATGGAAAAATTGCAACTCTAGGAAAGAGGGAGAGGGAGACCAGCGAAACATATATTTTCTATTATTCTTTCCTAGAAAAAACGTATTTGTACCCGAAAACATGAATTGAGCCAGAATAGTCGAATTTTGGACAAAATAGTTGCATTGAATGTATCGAAACAAAAAACATAAATTTCCAACAGAATAGTTGAATTTTCGACCAACAAATATCATTTTCCACTTGATATTCTTTTCGGCTCACGAAACTTGAGTTTTCTACAAGAAAGTTATTTTCAATCAAGAAATATAGGCTAAATTTCCGCAAAAAGGATACTCAAAGCATAAAATATCAATTTTTCAATGATAAAAACCCTTTTCGACAAGAAAGTAAAGATTTCCAACTGCAAAAAATCCTGATTATCGAACAACAAACATTAATTTCCAATCCTTTTTAACCAAGAAACATTAATTCCCAACTGAATAGTTTATTAAACCATAGAAATTTGAATCTTTGAAGAAAAGTTTTTTTCGAAAGAGGGAGGAAGATTTCCAACCAAAAAACAAAGTGCAATTGCTTCTAATTTGATCCATTCCCTCTACTTCCGATCAACTATTATTGCTAGCCATCAGCACTTTCGAAAGGCGTTAATTCCCAATCCGAAAACTATTTTTTTTCGCTCAAACTTTCCCCTATTTCTATAAAAGATCTCGTTCCTATTTTATTTGAAATTTTCTTCATTTTTCTTGACAGATGATTTCTAGATCGAAAAGAAATCTGACATAATTAAGGTTTGAACTTATAAAGCCACTATCGATTTGTGAGTCGTTCACCAATTACTTGCCGAGACTTGACAACTTTTTTCCGAATTTTGTGTGAATAAATAAAAGTTTTATTTTTGAAAATCGAGAGATTTGAGATTAAAATTTGAGTTGAAATCTGCAACTCTTGGGAAGATAAAAATGAAAGCAGCTTCCAAATACCTTCCTTTCTCTTCCTTCTATCTTACATCTTTTTTCAAAAATATTCGAAATATTTTCAGGTATAGAGCAGCCTGTGTTTCTTTTTGGTATTGACCTGCTGGGAGATTTTTACCTTGATAAGGGTGTTAGGTGAATATCGAAACGTTGGTAGGTATTTCGTATACTTTCTTCTAATTTTTTTTTGGAAAAAAGAAGGAAGATAAAAAAAAATAGAAAGAAGGTGATGTGGAAGATGCTTTTTCTTTGATCTCTCCTCTTTTTCTTTTTACGTTTTTTTTATTATTAGGTATATCCTAAGGTATTTGTCCAAATTTATTTGTTGGATTTTGGGTTATTTATTTAATCGCCAGAAGTTTTAGTTCTATCTTCCTTACTAACCAATCAACCTCCTTGAGTTCTTCTACCTCAAATCATTTCAACTAGAAACTGTTCCAATAAATCATTAACCTGAATATTCTCTAGAAAAATTTCTATTTTCCAAGATGAATCGTTATCAAAATTTTCGTTTATTTAACTTTGAGGATCACACATTAATTCCTCTTTTTAAACTTCCAAAGAAAGCTTCCTTTTTCGGATTAAAATTGATGGAAAATAAGAGATTCTTCCCGAATATGTTTGTGTAGCCAAAAATTCTCAAGAATTGTAAGCGTATAACTAGGGAATGAACACCAATAAATAAAAGACTTACTTCGTGAAAATTCTGGAACTATTTTGAAAAGAGCATAATGTATATAATTCTTCAGACATCCCTATTCCTTACCCTATAATATCCTCTCTTGACTGATCATTCTTTAAGAACTTGTAAAATTTTAGGTGTCCTTGTCACTTTGTTATGAGTTTACGTATCTTCCATTTTCTCTCGAAGTCAAAACCTACTACAGAGAAATCGATGCACTTTTGTTTCTTCAGAGCAAAATGTTCTTTCCTTCATAGAATTCAACTTCGTTTGTGAGTCCATTTAAATCAAATTGAATATTTTAGAAGCGTCTTATACTTCTCATAAAAGTACGCATTGGTTGCAAATTTTATGAAAAAATGAATTAGTAAGTAGACTTGAGCACTCGTGAAAAAGCGTTTAATACGTGCGTTTTCTAGTTGAAGCGCCTAATGCGCTGTAAAAGTGCTTCTTGAAGAATATATATCAAGATTGCAAATTCAGGCGAATAATAACTTTATTTTTTTCTAAGATTAATTTTATGCAAAAAGAAAGAGGATGAGAAAGAGAAAAAGAAACGTCGAGGAAGAGGAAAAGGAAGAGGGAGGAAGGGAGGAGAGAGGGTGGTAAAGAGCGGAGGGAGGAAAAAGTGGAAATAAGAATGTGAGATGGAGAAGCAAAGGAAGAATGGTCACAAAGAGTGAAGAAAGGGGAAAGGGGAACAGGAATGTAAGCTTAAGGTCAGATAAGATGAGGAAGAAGAGGAGAAACGGAGGAAGAAAGAGGAAGGAAGAAAGGGAATTGTGGAAAGTAGAGAAAGGGCAAAGGGAGGTTGATATGTAGAATAAAGTCGGTTAAAGAGTAAGTGGCAGAAAGAAAAAAAGGGATATAGGGAGAAGGAGAAGGACTGTAGGGAAAGGAGAGGGAGGAAAAGGAATTTGAGTTGGGGGGATAAAGTGAGAGAAAAAGTAACAGGGTGAGAGAAAGAAGAGGTAGCGTAAGGTGGATTAGGAAAATGAGATAGAGTGATAGAGGGAGAAGGAGAGGAGGAGGACAGGGAGGGTCTGAGGAAGGGAAATGCACAAGAAGAATGTGGAACAGGGCAGAGGCAGAATGAGTGGGAGAGAGAAATGGAGTGGGAGAAGGTGGAGGAGGAAGAGAGGGAGAGGTTGTGTAGGGGATTCAGGGGGAGGAGGGGAGAAGGGGTAAATAAAGCAGGGGGGAGAGGAAGGCAAGGCAATGAGAGCAAGCGAGCGAGCAGTCATATCATTAACCCGTAGTGGCCGCGCCTCCCAAATCTAAAGCATTGGTTTCATGCGGTCAAAATGACCCGACGCAAAAAGAACAGTTGCCTATTGCATTCTTTTTATTGTATCGACTCAAATCATACGCGAGCATAAACTTTAGGACTTTATTTTTAAAATCAGTTCGATTTTCAACTTTTCAAAAATTTCTAGCACCCAAAAATAGCGGAAAATGAAATTTTCGAAAGTGCTGTCTTTTTTGACTGAGAAAGAATTTTTCAATTTCAATTTTTGAGTTGAAAAAAACTGCATCAAACTGCAATAATTCAAAAACTGCCTGGGTTCATTTAGACCCAGTCTTACCACTACGGGGCAAGATTTGGATGGATAAAACTGTATGAAGTGTGGATGAATGTTAGACTTCAGTATTCAATGTAGAAATATTGTAACATTTCGAAAAAATTATTCTGATTCCTAACTTTCAAATTTTGGATCTTTGAAGAGAGATGATTCCTAAGGAGCAAGAAAAACCTAAGTCTTCTACTGCATAGTTCCTTTGACCTTCCCAAGATTTAATTTTCTCACCAAACATGATCACGAAGAGGGAGAGGGAGATGAAAAGTAAGGGGAGGGTTCATGAAGAGGGGAATGTAGGGGTAAGGGGTAAGGTTTGGTACTAAAAGGAGAGAGGTGAAGGGAAAACAGGAATGTGAGTTGAAGAGTCAGAGAGACTAGTAGAGGTAGATGGAGAGAGAGTTAACGAACTAGGTACAAAGGGGCGGGGGGGGGACAAGGTGATGGGAGGGGGGGAGGAGGGAGGGGGGGGAGGGGGGAGGGGGGGGGAGGGGGGGGGGGGGGGCGGGGGGGGGGGAGGGGGGGGGGGGACAAGGTGATGGGAGGAAGAGGTGGAGGAAAGGAGTTTAGTACGAGAACCCATTTTTTTCATTATCTAGAGCGCCAATTAAACTCATAAATAATTATTCGGAAAATTATTATTATATTATCCATGATCTCTTTATTTGCGTAAATAATAACAAAGCTTAAAAAGAATTGAAAAGCTTGTTTGGAAATTTCTGCTAAAAGTAATCAGAGCTTGCAAATTAAACGACCCCTAGAGAAATCTGCCCATATTCCTTGTAATTATTAATAATAAGACACTGAAGGTCCTGTGGTGCCGTTAATCCTGCAGCTCAATCCAATATTCACGAGAGGATTACAAAATCGAAGAAAAAGATCAGTTTCTCCGAATTATCTTAATTATTAAAATTCTTATTCATTCGTCGCAAGTTCTCCACTGCAATGCGAACTGAGTGATCAAACGAAGTAGAAAACCCAACTATTATTGTTTAGAGATGTATCCTTTTTGTTTGAAATTTTTGTGACTCCACCTCCGTCGAGGAGAAGGAAGTTCGAGAAAAATTATATGAGGTGTACACTTCATTGAAGAAGGAAAAAGATCAAATCTGAAGAAAACTAGAAGACAAATGAGATCGACAGGAGGAAATGAAGGAACATAGGAATAGAATGGAATGACCAGAGAAGAAGAAGCCATCAGAAAAAATGGTTGAGCAAATCAAAGGAAAGGACTAAGGAGAGAAAATCTCGAATAAGAGTTACTTCGAAAGCAAAAGTATTCGAGATGATAGTAGATGAGGAGAATGAGAGGCTACGTAGGAAAATATCGCAGGTCGAGAAATGAAAAGAATAGGAGCAGGAAGGAAGAGGAAAAATATATAGTGACCAAAGTCTTGAGAGTAAACAGTGAGACAGAAAAGGAAGAGGTCAAGAAATTGATGATTGACTTAGGAGCAAGAATCAGTGTAGAAGAGATTAGTAGAATGTAAAGGATAAAAGAGGAAAGGAAAGGATGCTTCTGGGCACATTGAAAAGTGAGATGGTTAGGTTTGAAATAATGGAACAAAAAAGATTCCAGAAGGTGGAAGAAGAAGAGTAGAAGATTCAACTTGGCGAAAAAGGAAACAAAGTGATTGTAGGAAGAGATAAAATTTGAAGTAATGGTAAGATAAGGATCCAGGATAGTGTTAAGAGGAGGAGAAAAGAAAAAAGGAAGAAACTAAGAAGAGAGGAGAAGAACGCAAGAACGAAGTGAAGAGTGGGAGAAAAGGCGACAAAAAAGAAGAGGTTAGGAGTAGATAGTACAGAGAAGAGAAGCGGCAAGAGCAGAAGGAAGTTAGGAGGAGGAGAACAAGAAAGCTAAAAGAGTTAAGAGAAAAAGAGAAGAGGGGAAGAAAATAAGCAAACAGGCAAAGAAGAGTGAGGATAATAAGAGAAGGAGAGAAATAGAGGTAAAGGTGAGGGTGGAGAGATTAGTAAAATAAAAAAGAAAAAAGTAAGAAGAGAATGAGAGAAAAAGAGGAGAAAATAAGAGGGACGAAGTTGAGAGAATGAGAAAAAGAGATGAAGAGTGTTGAAAGAAGAACAGAACAAGAGAAGGAGGCAGTTAAGAGAAGGAGAGGAAGAAATTTGAAAAAGTCAGGAGAGGAAGAAAAGAGGAGAAGAAAAATGAGAAGAAGAGAATTAACGGAATGAGAAAAAAGAGAAGAAGCGCATTCAGAGAATAAGAGAAAAAGAGAAGAAGGGACTTATCAGAAGAAGAGAAGGAAAGAAAAAGAGTGTTACGAGGAGAAAAAAATAAGAGACGAAGAAAGTAAGAAGAACTTAAGGAGAGAACTTTGATAGTGAGAGAGTTGAGAAAGTATAGACAAGAAGAGAAGAGGAGAAGAGAAAGAGCAAAAAGAGAAGAGTCAAGAGCATGATAAAATATACGAGATAAGAGACTGAGAGTTAAGAGAGGAAGAGAGTCAAGAAAAATATGGAGTTAAGAGAGGAAGAGACTAAGAAGTAAAAAGGAGCG
>WSXT02174067.1:2276-22292 GCA_011762715.2 Neuroterus valhalla | reverse complement strand
TGGACAAGGCGGGGGGGGGGGGGGGGGCAAATTTTACACAAATCTAATACCTTCCCTGATGAGAATGTAAAAATTTTTTGACCAGCCTAGTGTCACATGCTTCAACCGATACCTCGCCTGCCACAAAATTTATAGATTTTTATCATTTTTATCAATTCTTCGATTCACACAATTGTTCCAAATTCTCTCAAAATTATTTTATATACTTCCGGAGTTCTTCAGAATCTTCCAATTTTTTCCCAGCATTTATTTAAAAATGCCTAAAATATCGGAATGCATTTATAAATTTGCACTGCTTATGTATGGTTTATTTTATAATACGTCTTCTAGATTTTTCATATTCATTAAGTTCTCCAATAAGGTCTTAAAAGGAATAAATTGATGTATTCAAAAAAAAATCTGCTTTCATGTAAATTTTAGGTTAAAAATCACATAATTCGGTTCAAAATTTCAGATCCCAGAGTGAAAGTCGAGCCCAGCAACAGCGGATTTCCACAATGTACGACGACGCCGCTTTTTGCATGGAGACGACTGCAATTCAGTCTGCCTTCGACAATGGTGTGGCGTTCTGCAGTCTGATGTAAGCGAGATTCGTGATGTTAAATAAAAAATGAAAAAATGGATTTAAACTCAGAGATGACTCGTGGAGATACTTTTTTCTACTCCGAGAAAACTTTTTCTCGTGCCATAGTTACAAGACGGAATCATAATCGATCAACTTATACATTAGAGACACGTGAATCGATTTTTTACCTCGAAATAAAGTTGATCTTCTTATTTTTATGCTATAAATTAGTTATTAGCATATTTAATTTGTGTTCTTGACTGTTATATATAATGATACCAAATTTTAGAGCATTATTTTTGTAGTTTTTGTTGAGACCGTTAAAATCTGATTTAAATTTTATGTATTCAAAATTTTATCGAAACAAAAAATCTGGATGGAACAATAATGGAATTGAGTAAAAGAACAAGAGAATTTTTGACTGTTTTTGGAAGAGACACTATCTCATGGAGGAAGAAGTTCCATAAATGCAATAAACACGATACGCACATTCAACGCTGATTGAACTGAATTTTTCACACTTCTCATTCTTGTGTATCTTTTACAGAATGACCATATGTTTTAGAAAAAACATCTAAACTAACAAATTAGAAGAATAAATTTTTATTTCGGAGGCAAATAATCGCTCACTATTTTATCGTTTTGCAAAAAATTGCGCAAGGAGAAAGAAAATGTGAAGAAAGTAAGGAGAACACGTCATTATTAAAGTTATCTTTGCCGAAGTTGTTGATGTCAATAAAGTGTTATTACTTTAAGAGCGAAACACTGAAGAAGCAGATACATTTGTTTAAACAGAAAGTATGAAATACTGGCACTTTAATAACAGCTGTTACTGGAAAAGAGAAAACTAATTCTCAAACAATGTAATGCGTGAATTTCGAAAAAGAGCTGTGTTCGTTATTCGTTATTGTTCTCTGCTGTTATGTTAAATACTGCACATCAATAATGACGTGTATAAAGACTGAAAAAAAAAATCACGAAAAAACAAAATCTCGGCTCTGTGAAAATTTGTTTTTCAATGAAAATTCAAATGTATGTGGCAATCGGCATCACAGACATTTGAAAGATAGACTAATGTTACACACTCTAAAATTAAATTAACTAACAAAATTATATAAAAGTATACTCGTACTACTAGAGTATAAATATATATTGACTTCATTCAACATCAATAATGAGAATGCAGAAAAAATGTTACGGACTCTTCTATTTTGACTAAAAAGAGGTTGAAATACAATATAACAGAATGTTGACAAAAAATTGTTGGTTGAAGAAAACAGTTTTCAGTGTGACGCTCTCAGGTCACAACGGCCATTCCCTAATCTTGACCTGTCATCAAGTGGCAAAATGGCCTTGAAAAATGAGTTTTCATCACCTTTACGGGAGCTTTTCGTGTGACAGTTCATGCCCAGGGAACATTCAACGGACGTCTCAAATATCCCCCGTGAATAGGATGAAGACGTCTTTCGAATATTTCCTGGTTATCGAATGTTGGTCGGGTGTATACACGATCTATCTTGCTCCATTGTCACTCTTCTCGTTCATGGCGATTTTCACCGTGATTTAAATGTCATGTTTTTTATTGAAACTGTATCAACTGTTTCATTACTGGTACGCTAATCATGTTCAACAAGTTTCTAAACAATCAACTTTTCTATTAACAATTCAGAAAATAACAATTTGTCCTCCCATATAAATTTTATTGAGGAAATCGGCGCTCTCAGCTTTGTAGCATATTTTTTGCTGTCCACGAGTAAGCATCTTTGCCTTTGGTCTCTTCGAGAGGGAACATTATCATCTTAACGTCAGTGTAATCATAATAACAACAAATAGGCCCATCAGCAGGGCTGAATTAAAGGCAAAATTTTTGTTAAATGCAATGTTTCTAAAACTTTGCAGTTACATAAAACGCACTTACTTAATGAACAATGTTGATTTGCAACCCCGTCAGAGGTCGGGAAAATGTATATTTAGAAAAAAGACAGATTATTGAATAGATGCTCGAGAGAAAATTAAATATTCCTGCAAATGAAATAGTAGGAGAGAGGGGGCAGTTGTAAGCAGGAGGGAGTTGTAAGCCATTTCGATTTAAGCCGTGCTGTGATTGCTAGGTCTGTTGTATGTACTGTTCAGTGTTTCTCTTGACCCAAGCTTACTTTTCAGTGAGCATTCGTCGCATCTGCAGGCGTTCATGGCCTTCTAGTGAATCACTCATTGTTGAATCGCACCGAAAGTTTTTTTTGATACTTGTGTTTGTGGTATTTTGAGGCTCGTTTTGCAGACAACTCTAAAGGGAAGTTTATACAAAACATTCCTTAGGCCATTGGCTCTCTACACAAAAAGGAAAATTTTGATAATTGTTCAGTGCGTCGATAGCGATGCGTCCATTCCAAATAAGTCCGATATGGGGAGTTATGAGCGACCAATTGTAGGGAGTTGAAGGTAGTTGATGAAGACTTCTGCATCATCTGTATAGGTCCAATGCGGGAAAAATTTGTTAGAAATAACGCAATACATTGTAACATGTGCGACCGTCCTGTGCACTTGAATGGTGCCAACATGACGACTGTTTAATACACCTGTGTTAATTGCGAATCTGAATAATTTCATAAAATCTTCTAGTTACATCAAATTTATCTTAAATTTCATTTTTTACTTCATTAATAAACATAAATTATAAACATTTGCTGTTTTCTGCCATTTTTTTACATGGCTCCCAACTCCCCGCCAAAATTACGAATGCCGATTATTTTACTTCAAGCCGATATACAATATTTCAAAGACGATGGTCATTTTTTCAAATTCTTTGTTCCAGTGGTTGTAGATGTCCTTTCAAAATTTCTGCTCAAAACATTTACAATCTATCGATATTTATAGAAGATATACCTCGAAAACAAAACCCGGATCACAACTCCCCACTCTCCCCTACATTGAAATATGAAATTTAAATTTGCAACCAATATGAAGGTCCGGAAAATGTTTATTTATGGAATAATTGAAGTTCTGTTGATAAATTTTAGGAAAAAATTATAATAAAGTTGCGAACTTGCATAATGATTCAAATTATTGTTTAGAACTAAACGCAAGATTCGCAACCTCATTGTTCATACGCTACATGCAGTTCTTTATATTTGTTGATTCTCGATTTTTTGTCAAGTATGGCTCAGTGAGAAAAAATGAAATAATCTTTCAAAGTGGTTTCAATTGTTTCCATTGAAGCTTCGTATATAGTGCTGAGTTTGCAACCCAATACGTGTTCGGGAACTCGTTCAAATTTGGAATATCAAAATTTCCAATCATTTAATTTTCTTTTTCATTTTGAAAAAAAGGTTACAAAGTTGCAAATGGGGGTACGATTAAAAAATGCCAATTTAAGATGCAGTTAAGAATTGCAACTCAATTGAAGATTAGGGTCGTATGGAAATGCCAAATTTTATGTATTTTTAGTAGTTTTGCCTTTTTATTCGCTCGAAAATGTATTTTTGTAAATTTGGGTTAGCAGCAATGAAATTCTACTTTTTAATTTTAAAATTCCATACCTCTGAAAGAAAGTTTTTTGCATGGTGTTTTTTCCCAGTGGGAAGAAAATATCTTGAAATATCCCCCCTAAGCTTTTCTTAGTTTTCAAAGCATGCTTTTTATAAATTATACGGATAAAAATTTTCCTCTAAATAAAATTACAATGCCGCCATTTTGAAAACTATCAAAGTGTTAGTATGTTACTAAGGTATTTGTAACAAGGTTAACCCTCTCAACGTACACTTCATTACAGCACCCATATACCGTACACTGGTGCGAATTGGGATTTTGCGATTTCAGCAGGAATTCCAGATGAGAAAATGTTGAAAAACATATCGGAAGAAATAAGTTTTTGATGGGAAATTTTCCGTAGAAAACGATTCTGGAATCGACATTAACGAAAAATTACATTTTGTTATAAAAAAAATTATTTTAAACAAAGCATATTTTCGAAAAAATGATTTTTTTTGTGAAAAATCCAATTTTTTGTAATTTCAATAAAATTCAACGAAACCAACGTTGCCAACCATACATAAAAGTGATATAATTAAATTAGGTATTTTTCCCATGACCCCGAAGTTGCCATATTTCCAAGAAGGGAATTTCGTGCTCTCAGAGGGGACAAGTAGGAGTAAATATATTAAGTAAAAACAAAATACCATGAAACCATTTATTTATTATAAAAATCGTGTCAATACTTGAAAAATACAAGGAAATACTCAGATTTCGGCGAAACGCTCGCCATTCAATGCATACAGGTGCACGATGTTCATCACACATTCTCCGCTTCCACATCAAATTCGTCATCTTCAGTTCCGGAGTCGTTATCCCCTTCTTCCACGTCTTCAGTCTCGCTTTCTAATTTATAGAAAAACTTTATATCAATATAAGTACAAGAATTCCAATGGAAGCTAAAAAATCAGCGGTCGAAAAAATGATTGACAGATATCTTTTTTATCAGTACGTAATATATACGTAAATTCATTTTCACATTCACGATATGCCGTTAAATTTTATGTAAAGCCGGTTAAAATACGCTGTATGAAAAATCATCACTTTTAAATTCTCCTACAATTTTCACAAATTGCTAACAATTGTTGGTTCATATAAATTACACAGGTACCAACAACTTTATAAAATCTGAATGAGTGCAGTATGGAACAGCTGTAAACATTTAAATGTTTATAATTAAAATTAAACATTTCTAAAAGTCAAAACTACTGAAAATACAAAAAATTTGGCATTTCCATACGATCCCAATCTTCAATTGGGTTGCACTTTTTAACTGCACTTTAAATTGGCAATTGTTAATCACACCCACATTTGCAAATTTATCACATTTTTCTCACTGAGCCGTAAATCAAAAAAAATCGAGAATCAAAAAATTGAAGGAACTGTATGTAGCATATAAACAATGAGGTTGCAAATATTTCGTTTAGTTCTGAACAATAATTTGAATCATTATGCAAGTTTGCAACTTTATTATGATTTTTTCCTAAAAGTTATTAACAAAACTTCAATTAATCCATAAATAAACATTGCCGGGCCTTCAAATTGGTTGCAAATTTAAATTTCGTATTGGAGGACTGAATTCAATGTAGTATTTCATTTTCAGAAATATTTTATTTCTTCTCGAGCGTCTATTCGATAAAATAATATTTTTTTTAATATACATGTTCCCGACCTCTGACGGGGTCGCAAATCAACATTGTTCATTGAGGAAGTACGTTTTACGTAAATGCAAAGTTTTAAGAACATTGCACTTATTTTCAAATTTTTATCCCTACAGACTGGCACCAAAGTTATATTTATTAATACAGAAGACTTCCGATTAGCTGAACTTCCATTTACCTTTAACGCTTCCACGCTCGTTTAGCTGAACTCGAGTGGCCCCCTCTATCCCACTACTCTCGAGTAGACACGGCAACTGACGGTACCAACCAATTAGAAGTCACCCCTAGAAACACCCATGCGGAGGGGGCAGTGGTGGGAATTTCTCCGGATTTCAGCTAAACGGAAGTCTTTTGTATAACCGTCCTAATTAAAGTGTAATTAAAGGACATTAAGAAATTTCTTGCAGATGAATAATATTTTCTGTAGAAAATTCAACTGCCGAGTTTTCTTCAAATCAGAATATCGAAAATTGCCTCCCAACACTGATTTGAGATAAAATAGAGTCATTTTGTCTTGACCAGTAATGAAGGCAGTTATCTGAGTTAAAGTGAATCGAATCAGGTATTCGCAAATTTATAAAAAGCACTGACGATCTTCCTCGCCAAATCCATATACCAGAAACGAACTGAATATTCTCAACGACTTATTGGAGAGAAGAAGGTCTACAACTTAATAAACTGAGTTTTTGGGCTCGGCCCACTTTGCCAACCAGAACCCTCCATAGTTTCTATACCATTTCAACGTTAATGGTTACTTCCCATCGTTGGAAGATGCAAACGTCACATTCGTATTTCATTTTCGATCAAAAAAGGTGAAATGATTTTCACAATAAACGACCTGCGACCCTACGACTATATGGTACGATTTACAAATCTATTTCTTCTCTACTGTCCTCTTGTGCGTGTAATATATTTGATAGAGAAAAATTTACAAGATAAGAATAAAGAATGTTTCAATGGTTAACAAATATGTAACTATGATAAGCGATCCTGACGTACTTATTCAAATTAAAAAAACCTACAAAGTAGTGCGTCAAGTGGATGTTAACTCGTGTTACGTAGACTAGCGCAAAGAGGGGAGATTTTAGCAATTAGTAGTATCATAACTGCTTGAGTCAAACGAAAGAACAATCAAGATTATCGATGATTTCAAACAGCAAAAAAAGTTTACGAAAAGAAGTCTCTAATCCTCACGTGTAAAGTTAGGACTTTTAATGATAAGAACGATTTGTCAAATGAGGAAGATGTATTTTGAATTGTAAAATATAACTTCAATCTATAACTGATCTCCTTTAAATCTTTTGAAAAACGAAAACCTGAACATTCAACGAGTAACGCACTGTGTGCCAAAAGAAACATAATTGTTCCTCATTAGAGGAAAAATGATTACTACTATGGAAAAAGTTAATTATTATCATTATTTATAGAATGTAAGAGATATTCTGAAAAGTTCAGGGGCCTCTAATCTTAGGGAGTTTTCAAATATAACATAACACGTAATTTTCAACAGTAAATCTATTTGAAGTAGCCAAGATGAAAAAGACTTAAGAATCAAGTCTTCATAACAGACCTAAAATATTTCAAAATTTCATAATTCTAGGTAGTCGGAATTGCATACACTTTTGTTTGAAAAAGTTAACAAGTTCCAGAATATTTGAGTGCTCCCTTAAATGATTAAAAATAAATGTAAGTACGCATGCGTTTCCTTTGAAGAATGAAGCATCATGAAAGCTTTTTCCTTTAACCATATTGTATATTTGAATTAATAACCTTCAGCAATTGAATAAAATCATAATGTATTTCTACTATTTTTTAATATTTGTAAAATCTAAAAGTTATTAGAATTTGGCCCCTGAGACAATTATGTCAACAGAAACGCCCTCACCAGCCTTTTAGCAGGTTTAATTAGTCTTCCGAGGACCACAAGTGTACAGATATAATAGAAACAAACTTGACATTTCCTCTCTGATATCAGAATCGTAATCAATGTGTATTGGGCGAACAATCGTCTATCAAAACTGAATCAATCAAACAGACTAACTCCCTATAGACTGCTACCTTTATTGATTGTTCATATAATTAAAGAAAAACCTCAATTATAAGAAACCACGTCTCTATATACAAGAGTTTCCTACAATTAGTTTTCATTTACGTGATTATAATAATGGCACTCTATAAAAATTCGTGCACAATTATTTGAAAGTTTTGTAAATTCCAATTTAAGGTACAGTCTCTAAAAGATTGTGAAAGTTATTGAACCTCATTATTTACTAAAATAAAGACATTGCACAAAGGGTCTGGCCGGATGACATGGTCAAAACTGCCCTTTTCGACAAATGGAAAACTGATTACACCATCTTGTTCCTCGTCAAAAACTATGAAAAAAAAAATTTCAGAACCTAAAACACATGTTTCGTCCCTAGAGACCGTATAATGTGATTTTCAGTTTTTTGCCGAAATCTCGGTCAATTTTTGAGCTAACAAATTACTTTTGTCTTCAAATTGTAGAGTTTTCAAGCTCTACGAAAAGAGAATTTTTTGGGAAATTTTGGCGCGAAATTCAGATTTGTACAGCAATTTAAAAGTTTCGAAATTTTTTCTCAAAAACGCCAATCGATTCAACGCTGGAAAAAAATATATATTGTTTCTTGGCATCCCAAAAATATGTGTGAATTTCTTCAGATTTTTAAAGTTGGTGGAACGCACCCAAAAAAAATGACAATATTTTTTAATATTTTTGATCATAAACAAGATTCCTGAATCTCGCTAGCTATATTTTGCTACGTTCAAACACCTTCTTTTTGTTGTATTGTGCAATTTAAAGCAGAACAATATAGTTTGGTGATTTATCGAAAGTTTGCCAAAGTAGATCAGTGAGTTACACAGTTTTTCCAACAGTTAAGTTTGAATTTTATTTACATAAATATAAAGATTTTTTATTTTCAGTATTTAATTTTATTTTACATTTAGTAGATAAGATGTACTATTATTTTAGTATAATTGATTTCGATGACCTATGATTGTGAAAAACCCATTATTTATTATCGATGGCTTCTTCAATAACGGGAAGAACCTTTTCTCGTTCAAAAATCTGTGTGAGATGCTCTGCAGGTCAAACAATTCAAGAAAAGTATAAAGTTCAAATAAAAAGACAGTGGTACCTTTTCATCCATTAACTGCAAAATAAACCTATATTGACTGATGAAATCACATAAATATAAAAATAAATGTTTGTCGGTACGTCCTTCATAGAATGGAAGGTTTCTGAGTCGGTAACACCAATTTTCGACTTACCCTGAGGCGGCGAAACCACCGCCACAGGGCACAGCTAGTTATTAATAAACTCAACTTGAAAAATGCAATGGCAGATTTTGAAAACTTGTAAAGTTTACTTATGTCATCCAAACTCGTAAAGCACGATCAATATCATGACTTTTATTGGTTATATAAACAGAATTGATTTGAAAAACGCTATATTGTATAACAAAAGCATAAAAAAGTATTTGAAACATCAGGAATCTGGTCTGGAACGTGTCAGGGACTTGAACGAAGTCAAAAGCCCCAAAAAATTCCTTCCTGATTTTTAACGTTTGAAAGAAAAAAAATTATTTGCCCAAAAGTAACTTCATTTTCCCCATAACTATAAAAAATGCAAGCCACTGTGAAAATTTGAATTTCCCGCCAAAAATATCCAGAAGAATTTTATTCCGTTGAGCTTAAAAAACTCTATAAATGGAAAAAAAGAATTTTCTAGCTCAAAAATTGACCAAGATATCGGCTAAAATCACATTATACGGTATGTAGCGCCGAAACATGACTCATAGGTTCTGAAAATTGTTTTTTCAAAATTGTTTTTTTTTAATTGTTTTTGACAAGGAACAAGATGGTGTAATCAGTTTTCCATATGCCCTAGGGGCAGTTTTGAGCATGTTATCCGGCTTGACCCTTTATGTTTTCATAATTTCTTTTGTGGATTTGAAAAATGGTCCTTCGATGCGACCAAATGGAAATAGTCGCTGAAACGAAACATTTGCAGTTTTTCAGATCTACCTGATAGATACCTAATTCGAAGAAAGATGCCCGAATAAGCAAAAATTATCGGTCGCAAGATATTTTGTGCATACGGAGAATCAGAATAAATAATAGTTCGAGAATAGGAATTGCAATTATAAAATCATGAAATGGAGGCTAAATGCGACATGATTTGTTATCTGATATGTCACTTGCAACCGATGATAGAAATCGCTTTACGATCGGATGTCGCAGTTGTGTCATGTCTAAGCGCACACGTTTCGTCATATTATGTTAACGAAAGTGAATTTGAAACCTGATCGAACTTTGATCGCCGTAAAATGAAATAGGAATGTTTCGACCATTTTATGTGTATCTTACAAAATATAATAAACCTAATGTAATACCGACGAGAGCAATCGTTTTCTTGAGAGGAAGAAAAACGCCCATATAGAACTGCCAAGAGCGATAAAGTTCTAAAATCTTATCACGTGATCAAGAACATAGGGTTAACGTTCATCCTACGGTCAAATTTTGACTTATCGCCAATCATGACAGATTTATTGAAAGGCGAGTTTGGTAACTGGTCCGTTGAAATTAAAGATATTCAATATTCTATTGAAATGAGACAGCGGATGAAAATTTCGAGTTGACCCTCCGAGATCCTACGTAGTTTGTCTTCAGATTGCTCACGAGAGAAAACGGTTTCTCGATAACATCAGTTTTGCACATGATCAGAATTTTCATTTCCACGTTTATTGTGAAAAAATTTTGTTGATTCATGATGCTTTCACAACGAATCAGTTTTCACAATTGAAACGAAACAAAATTTTTGGTTGAGACCTTAGAGCTTAGGCCTTCCTACTTGAGATTAAGGGTTGGGATAGAGAATTTTGAAAAAAATGTAAGATATTTAGTTATCCAGTTAACGGAACCCTTTCTTGCAGGCGCCTGACGCCGACTTCAATCTTTTTTTTTTTTTATTTTTCTAACAAACGAAATGAAAAAACATTCGTAGGATCTCGGAACAGCAAATTTTCTAAACAGCAATCGTCTGCGTCAAGAATGGTGAAGTTCTTACTACTTACACAATAATTTTCTCTTCTAAAGAGAAGTCTGAATTGAGCGGTATCATTTATTACCATTAGAGATTCGACATAATAAATAAAGCGATTGTAAAATCAAGAATTATAGTAGATCATCACCTTATAAGGTCATGATCTACTAGTTTCCGGAAACTCGTAATGGACGTACTCTGTTACTTGCAATTAGCAAGAGCAGAACATTATTGATGATTAAAAAGACAATTAATTAATACACGTCAATTTTAAAGCAGTTGTTCCCTGTCAAAAAAATGTATACAGACCATCGATTGATAGTGTCGAAATACTTGTCACAGGATGATCAAGGCGATAACCAATACGATTTTAATTCTTTTTGCACCACACGTGTTTTCCAAACAAAAAACATTCATCTTCCTTAACAATTTGAGTTTCGAGGAACGAAATTTGAGTTTCTCTTCAGAGATTTCAAAAAACTAAAATTGTTATAAAGAATAAGTTACAACAAGGATAATCGTAATGAAGTATAAATATCGAGAGATAATTTTTCGAGAGGTTATCAGAGGAGAAGATATGATATGATTACACTACGTGACGTAAAAGCAAGGATATTGGAAGAACTTGTATTTTTGTATAGGTATTTTGTAAGGCTCGCGTATCAGCCGCACGTTACCGGAAGTGGCGAGTTGTGTGGAAGCGAGAACAGTAGATCGACTATGGAAATAACATTGTGAAAATATGAAATATCGCTATACATATATGATATTATATTGTACTGTATGTTGTGTATATTATAAATGTTTAGAGGACCAAGAAATATAATCTTCCGCTATGAAACTAATTGATCTCGTAATGCCTATTATTTTCATTTGATCCTCCTTTGGAGCAGAAGTCCGATCCTTAACATTGCAAGATAACGACCAAAGTTTGTTTGAAATTGCAGCCGCTATAGAATACCGCAATTAATTTCTTGACCGATTTCGGAACAGTTCAAGAAAGGCATAACCACCGCGAACCATTGAACAAGCCAGCAAATGATCGATAATCATATTAGAACTTCTAAACTTCGAACCACCAAAATGCATCGTATTAGTCAATTATTGTACCTATTGTCAGCGAATGGTATCAATAATTAACAATAGCTTAATATATTAGAAATTTGTGGTTAATTCAATTTTACCGTGAATACATCGATGGATTTATATACCTCACTTAAAATATAATATTTCCATTTCACTTGAAAAAGTGTTATAATTCCAACTACATTCTTTGAAAACAGAACCATGACTTGTTATACAAAAGAATCAGATTTAAATACTTCTCTCAATTAAAAAATTTTATAGAATTTGAAAATTAAATACCTCTTCTTATCTATAGGTTTCAAATAGGCATTATCTTCTTTTATGTTCATCCATTTTCAAAGAATGGTTAAGACACAGGAAGAATGGATTCTTTTTTGCTTCATGTTATATGATCTAGCCTCAAATTCATAAAAATTTTTTTGAGTAGTGGAATATAATCCTTTCATAGAGCAAGTCACTCATCGTCGTCATATGGTGACGTAACGGTGGATTAAAAAGATCCTTATTTTTATTTATTTTATTTAGATTATTTATTTTTTTTAGATTATTAATTTTATGAATGTTGAGGGTAATGCTATGCAATGACATGGAAAAAATAGTTCAAAGTGGGAAGTTTTGTCGTACCATCTGTGTCATAGCGTGGTACTACTTCTTCTGGTAACCTCCACCTTTTTCGTGCATCGCTCGTGTCAGAGGTTGCTTGGTCAAACTACTTCATTGTCGTTTAATTTTGCATACCTTGAAAAGTTTTGTCTGGTTCGTCATGATTGCCTTAAAACTCCTCAAAACATGTCAATGCTATTAGGTATATATTTCTAATTTGTAGATGCCCCTCAATAAGTTCCCAGAGGGAAAAGTTTGAATTCCAACTTGTTTGCCTCTGGAGTAAAGTCATATTAAATGGTCCTTATAGTCAGGGTTGGGACATATAATTTTTTTTTCCAACCAGAGAAATCATTTTTTCTCAACTTTTTTTATTCCGTTAAACATAGGATTGATATATTTTTCTTATTAAAATAATTTTTTATGAATGAAATTCCATAAGTTGTGAAATTAGAGTCTTAAAAAAATAGAATTGTCTCCAAAAAACAAATATAAATTCAGTAAAATAATGATATTAAAAAAAAATTGGCCACTGCGCGTGCACATCCTCATCGCGCGCTTCGCTCAAAAGTTTGAGAGCGCCGAGAGTGCGACTTTCGTAACTCGCGCTTCGCGCTCGATGGTAATCTCACCTCGCGCTCCGCGTTTGGTTATGAATTTACCTTGCGCTACGCGCTCGGCCTTTGTTGTAAAAACAGTTGCATAAAAAGCTTGTGAAACTTAAAAGCGAAATGTCGACTTCTTTAAATTGATGAGTGTGAATTCTCTTTTGTTGTAGCTTTTCCGGCTTTAACGAATACATTCTCATCCTGTGTCTCATACTGCGCACTCGATCAAAGTTTGTCCAAAATGGTGGAGCAATTTTGTTGCCTAAATTTTTTCACATGTTGTGTAGTTTTTCTAGAAATTCAATGCACAACTTTTCTCTATTAATCTTCTGTGTTAGCCTTAGTCATTTTTTCAAAAATTTTATTATTTCAGTTTCATAGTTAACTTGCGTCTATTTGATTTTACCTAAGCTTGTGTCACTTGTCTAAAAGTTCATTTTTTTTCATTTTTTATATGCTTTTTCATAAATGAAGCAAGAACGACTTGTCCTATCAAAAAGTTAATTCTACCAAATTTATAGTAAAAAATAAAATTGAAAATTGATATCTAGGAAAACCACACAACATGTGAAAAAAATTAGGCCACAAAACTTCTCTACCGCTTTGGACAAACCTTGATCGAGTGCACAGCACGAGACAGGCAATGAAAATGTACTCGTTAAAGCCGGAGAAGCTTTAACAAGAGATAATTAACACTCATCAAATTAAAGTAGTCGACATTACGCTTTTGAGTTTGACAAGCTCCATATAAAACTGTAGGGAGGTACAAAGGCCGAGCGCGTAGCGCGAAGTAAATTCATAACCGAGCGTGGAGCGCGAGGTGAGATTACCATCGAGCGCGAAATCTGAAAGACGCGTGCCCTAGGCGCGCTCAAAATGTGCGAGCGAAGCGAACCGCGCGCGATGAGAATGTGCCTGCGCTGCGGGCAGATTTTTTTCCACTTTTTTTCGTGCGACCAAAATTTAAATTTTCGGTTTTTGGAGAAAACTCGAAAAGTTGTGAAGATCATCCTGGAAGGCACCCGAAAAGAAACATTTTTTACTTCAAACTTTTTTTCATATCTTGCGTTGTTTGCGTGAAAATTCTCATTTCTGTTTATATTTTCGAATTTCGAAAATGTCACAACTCTGACAGTTTTTTTTCGTTTTTATCGAAAAAAATCATGAGAATAATTTGTTTGACTTTTTACGCAATACAAGAAACCGTACTTACATTTTTTGAGCCTTGGTGAAAAAATTTCAAAATTCTTTTCAAAATACTCCCCCTCTTTGATTTTTCATCGGAAATAGCTGTTTAACGCACTCGACTTGTCTTTTTAGTCCCTCAAAATAGGTGCTAAAGCACGATCGAATATGACCATTCTTTTGAATGTTATCGAGTTGACAGATTTTTTTTTTCATTATTTTTTGTGCGATCAAAAATGGAATTTTCGATTTTTTGAGAAAATTCAAAAATCGTATTCACAATCTTGCAGGGCTCCCAGGAAGAAACATTTTTCTCTCTGACTTCCTTTTTAATCTTGCGTTATTTGGCTGAAAATTATCATTTTTTTTTATATTTTTGAATTCCGAAGATGCCACAACTCTGACAATTTTGTTTTTATCAAAAAAAAAAAACCGTGAGGATAAATGGTTTTACTTTTTTCCTACTACAAGAAACCGTACTTACAATTTTTGAGTCTTGGAAAAAAAGTCCAAACAAATTTTCAAAATGCTCCCCCTCTTTCATTTTTCATCCAAAATAGCTGGTTAACGAACTTGACCTGTCTTTTTGGTCCTTAAAAATGAGTGCCAAAGGGCAATCCAATCCGATCATCCTTCCGAAAGTTATCGAGCACACAGACCACAGACAGACAGACACCTTCGTAAAAACCATTTTTTCTGACTCAGGGGTTCTCAAAACGTGTATATTTCATCAATTCCGCGAAAGTCAATTTTCATATAAAACCAATACCTTCTCATTTAGAATGAGAATGTAATAACGGAATTAAAATCAACATAACATAAATTAAAGAAAAATAACAATTCAAAATTAAAATTCGTGTCGCAATAAAATCCGACTTGAGTTTCTAGGTCATAAGTCTGTATTATAGAATAAATAAACATTATAATCCCATATTTGTTCAAATTAAATTATTTCCACACAAATTCCGCAGATTTTGTATCGACTCAGCCCTGACTACAAGTCCCAAGCCTGACTACATTTTTTGTTTTTTTATTTTGTTGATAACTTTTTTTTAATAGTTAGCTCCGCTTTGTCCAATGAAAAACTTTCTTGTTGTCGACTCTACTTCTATATAAGACAGCAATCTCGACCAATTTCAAAAAATCATTAAAAGCTACAGAGGAAAGTCTAGAAGTGTCCCAACCCTGACGACATTTCCCTAGATATCAAAACCTAGACAGTTCACGAAAAAATGCAGCAATAAGTTCTAAAATTATATCTCATATGTTATGTCAAACATTTGTCAGGAGGTAGAACATACATACATATGACCCGCAGAAAGTATGCGTTCAGTCCAACTTATGAATAATTATAATAATAAAAAAGTAAGTGTTGATATTTTCTTTTGTTAACCCAAAGGTTTGAGGGTGCTTATTAAAAAAAGAAAAAAAAGATCAACGAGGAAAGATCCAAATCTACAACATATTTATTCTAGTCAACAAATTGCATTTTGTACAATACGTATGAATTATTATTGTTGCTGAGCACATTGAGTACGAAAATTATCAATTTCTAAGCGCGTGTCATCGCGTCATCACTAACTGAAGAATACATTGATTAATACTATATTTAAGAAGTTTTCTCGCAACCAAGAAGTCACATGACGTAAAAAGGCAAGAGTTCAAGAAAGTATAATTATACACTTGAGACTCGAGTGCCTGCAACTTATTCTACTAAATCTACCAATGTTTACTTCCAGAGTCTTTTATTTTTGGTATTTTGACTTGTTTGTTTTATTTATTCTTCGGACAGCGTCATTGAAAATTATTTCAAGATCATAATAACATTATTTGCATGATACATACATAAATAACCGTGAACATCTTGTTTGCAAAACATGTGAATCTATACTAAATTGTTCACAAAAGGAATAAATTAATATTTTATTTCTAATTTGTCTGCTATGAAATATATGTATACTGCGAAAAAATATAAATTAATATAAATATCAAATAAAGTTTAATATAATTGCAAAATATGAAATTGTGAAATATTTTTGAGTAAAGAGACATTCAAAATTTGAGAAAGTTGAGTTGAGCAGCATAATTCAACGAAGGTGCGGTTTAAAATATTTAATTTTTATATTATTTCTATTCTTAGTTTCCAAATATAAGAAAATGTAATTCCTCTAATAGAAAATAAAAAATTATTTGAGTTGTATGCCACTGCGCATGAAACTTTACGCTTATGGAAGTGAATACCTTGAAGTAGGCCCAAAGCTTACCTAGAAAAATTATAAAACATGCCTATAATTTTGCTAAGTATGGAAAATAATTTCAAAAATTGCATCGAAATTTACAAATGACCACGAATGACTTTTTTATGATCATTTCACAATCAAACGAAATTGTGCTACATCAAGAAAGCAAAACCATTGCACTGAAGACTCATTCGCATGTAAAATCATTTAAGCTCGAATCAATACTCATGAAAGTGCGAATCTATCTATTATCTATTTTTGTATAAAGTTTTCGAGATAATTTCATAGATAACTTCGAGAAAACTTCAACTTTAAGTACAACATTTCTGCACAACACTAAAGCTAATTGAGTTACATTTTCTTCTGTTACAAATACTATTTTATAACAACGGGAAAATATTTTTCTAATAATTTTTTTCGTTTGGAAGAATTTTAAGAGTTTTCGAAATCAGCAATTTTGACACCACCAGGAATGCGGAATATCCTTTCTCCTGGAGGAAGTTCTCCAATTAGGTATCTCTGGAGAATCTGTTTGGCTACCTTAGTGTGTCCGGTACCAATAAATGCCAGAGTGGCATCCCGTCCGGCATACTCAAGCAGAATGTCCTGTCCACCTGGATGGTTCTTGACGAAATCCGTACAATTGTAGACATAGTCGTAAATGGCGACCCAGCAATCATCAGACGTGTCGTGCCAGGCGACCTCGTCGAGGGAAATTATTTGGAGCTTTTCATCCTCTCCTCGACTTAGTACTCGACTTCGTTTCCTCCTATGATCCTTAAAATCCTTTCTTGTTCCAGAAATCCTAGGTTCATTCTCCAGCACTGGAGTCGTTCTCTCGTTCTCATGTTGCTGTATCAAGAAATCGTCTTCTGGTTCTGACCCTTGCAAATCCAGGCCTCTAAAGGTCGACCTCAAAAGATCCATCTTATCCAGAATACTGTCCTGCCTTTAAAATAATTCTCAGTTTATTCAGAGAAGAAAGTACATTTTTTATAGAAAAGAAGAAAGGTTTGGTTTTATGATATAGTGAAAACAGTGAATAGAAATGTTGGTATATGAGTAAAAATTTTTTTGTTCGTTAGAAACACACATGTATGCATCAGTTGAAGACAAAAAAGGACAATAACGATTAGGAAACGGAAAAACAAACAGTTTTCAGTATAAAATGAAATGGAAATGCCTATGAAATAGCACAATAAAAATTTTAAACATTGGAAGTTACATCAAAATTATAATTACAGATAACGTAGCATCACTTGACTTCGGACATTGACCCAAACTCGGGAAACCCAATTTCGTTTTTTCTTCTACATAAACAAATGGTAAGGAAACAATAGAAATTTCGAGGCTACTGTCATAAATGAAGAAAAAAATCAATTGGTTTTTCATAAATTCGGATGTATACAAAAAAATAGGTGTCCGAAGTTTGAGCCAGTGTCCACGTGAAGAATTCGTAACTGTAAAATTTCAAATTGTTCATTCATTATTGAATGATAATTTCGAATAAGAAAGATGAAAGGAAAAACAATTTGGGACTGAAGAAATTAAAAGCTTAACAATCATCAATAAGGCACTCAAGATTGTGAAGTTTTTGGAATGTAAGTCTTTATATTTTGCACTTGAGTCAGGCCACGTCAAGTGTGCCCATGAAATTCTGTTAATTTTTCAAAAAGTGACAACAATTGGAATAATGATTTTTGCCACTTTTAATAGAAAAATTCATAACTTACGAATCGTTTGCAATAATCGAATAAAATTTGTTATGACAGTTGTGAAGAGTTTTTCTTTCTAACAAGAATTTTTCCTGAATTACATTCGTGAAATCATCATTATCTTCATGAACAATTATTTTTTAAAATTCGATTATTCATAACTTCTAGGCCTCCGATGGTAGTGAAAATTTAACACAATGCAGTATGAACACTTTATCCCATTCTAAAAAAAAATGGTAACTCTCACTCTGACAGTAAAAAAAAATCTGCCCGCTGCGCGGGCACATTTTCATAGCGCGCTACGCGCGTGGCTGGCAAGTTTGAGCACGTCCAGGGCGCGCGTCTTTTGAATCTCGCGCTTCGCACTCGATAATGTATTTACCTCACGCTACGCGCTCGGTTTGCTTTTCACCTCGCGCTTCGCACTCAGCTTCATACGTGCTTGATTCAGTTTACAATGTAATGCATACACAGAGTTGTGAACATTGCAAGACTGCTGGAAACCTCTACTTCTATATGAAGAATATTAAATTTTTTCTTCATTTTTGATGAAATTTTTTTTATATTAAGTTTACGTAAGGCTCTATTGGCTTTCAGGAACACATTCTCATTGCAATACTCGCCACTGATATCTACATCTCGCAGTTTGGCTAGCAAATTGAATTTTTCATTGTTTAAAAAGCGTTGTCACGATTAAAACAAAAAATAAAAGGTAGAATGTCGGCTGCTGTATTTCATGATTGTGAATTCTATTTTGTTAAAGCTTCTCCGGCTTTAACGAATACATTCTCATTGGGGTGTCTCGTGCTGCGCACTCGATCAAAATCTGTCCGAAACGCTAACTTTCCTATATTAGCTCTAACTCTAGTGCATCAAATGTATATAATAATAATTTATAAACCTCGCACCTTGTTTTTCATTTATTTTTTGTGCGATCAAAATTGGAATTTTTGATTTTTTCAGAAAATTCGAAAAGTTGTATTTTCAATCTTGTGGGGTTTTCAGGAAGAAAGATTTTTTCTCCCTGACTTTCTTTTCAATCTTGCGTTACTTGGCTGAAAATTGTCATTTTCGTTTATATTTTTGAATTT
The DNA here is from genome assembly GCA_011762715.2 of Neuroterus valhalla. NCBI lineage: Eukaryota > Metazoa > Arthropoda > Insecta > Hymenoptera > Cynipidae > Neuroterus > Neuroterus valhalla. The sequence continues at coordinate 2,939 of WSXT02174067.1, read as the reverse complement.
TGAAAATGCCACAACTCTGACAATTTTGTTTTTATCAAAAAAAATCATACAGATAAATTGTTTCACTTTTAACCTACTACAAGAAATCGTTCTTTATATTTTTTAGTCTTGGAAAAAAAGTCGAAAAAAATGTAATTTTTTTCATTTTTCATCCAAAATGTCTGGGTAACGAAGTCGTCCTTTCTTTTCCGGGTTTGAAAAAGTGTGCCGAAGCACAATCCAATATGATCAATCTTTCGAAAGTTATCGAGTATACAGATTACAGACTACAGGCTACAGACAGACAGACACTTTAATGTATAATATTCTTGTTCTTCAGATGAAAATAAATGATTCCGAAGAAAAGAAAAATTTTCGATGCACAGATATGCCAAATGAGTGAATTTGTTTATGAAAATTGTTTTTAACAAAAACGATTGTTGTTTAATTGAACTCTAATGTGTGATACTCTCGTTCTCTAGATGAAAATAAATGATTCCATAGAAAAGAAAAATTTTCGAATCAGAGATATGCCGTATAAATGAATTTGTTTATAAAAATTCTTTATAACAATGACAAATAATGTTTCATGGAACTCTAATGTGTGATATTCTTGTTCTTCAGATGAAAATAAATGATTCCGAAGAAAAGAAAAATTTTCGATGCACAGATATGCCAAATGAG